>QANT01000462.1:0-43701 GCA_003254885.1 Purshia tridentata
TTATACTATCCTATCCAGCATACCAAACGTGGCCTTAAAGTGTATTAATTCTCCAGTGTCTACTGTATTAGGGAAGTTAACTGTATAAATTAATCTGGTGACTAAATTTTAAACAGCTGACACCAAACACATTGTTATGTACTAAATAGTACTATCATGCCCCTTATCCGGTCTACCAAACATGCCCTAAGTGTCTATCAACCATCTACAACAATCAGATAGGCAAGATGACTACACCATGAATTAAAGTGTCGCAACATCACCAACAAAATTAAATTGCCACCACAAACCTATCATCTTCTCTCTTCAAACTGCCTTTTATAGTGGTCAACTAGAGCATTGGAGGACACTTTTGTGATAAGCTCAAAGAGAGGAGAACATCCCTGATGGTACGATGTCTAGTCGTTGTCGGAAAAGATAGATTACTGGCAAAGACTATCAGTTATGTCAAGCCTCTATTCGCCACTTTGATTAGGTTTTTGAGCAATCAAGTTATATGGAAAGAAAGAGGGGAAGGAATCGAGTCGATTATTGTTGATCTCATTAGCATCGGCCACGAAATGGCCGAGAATTGACGAAATGAAAGGGATCAGTGAGTATGTGTGTGTGTGTGAGAGAGAAAAAGAGAGAGAGAGAGAGAAGGAAAAATAAGAATTAAAATAACTAAAAAAGTAAAAACTGGGTTTATGTATGTCGATTAGGGATTTTTTTTTTTTAATTCGTGAGTTAGGAATTAAGTGTTATGTAAAGTGGAGGTTTTGAATTAACCAAACTCCTAGATGGGGTTTACTACTTATTTAAAAAGGGTAAATTAATTTAGGGTAACATTTTTTAAACTCCTTAACTATCAACAAATTTTCTTAAGCCTCCATCATCTAGGAACTCTTCCAAAACCCCCTAAAATCCCCTAAAAGTTATAATACTTTTTTTGCCCTTCTAACGCATTCTGACACGTGCTAACGCAAATTGACAAGTGGGCTAACTGACGGTCGCTCAAAAAAATACAGTTACACCAAACAAACAGTTACACTGTATTTCAAAAATATAGTTACACTAAAATTGAAACTGAATTTTAAAAATACAATTACATTAAAAATAAATACAAATAATTATACTATTAATTTTTCAAAAAAACAAAACTTGTAGGCCCATAAAAAAATAAAAAACCAGTTATATACACCTAGACTATACAGTTACACTGGGCGTGCGTTAGAACGCGTCAGAATGCATCAGAAGGATAAAAAATATATTATAATTTTTAGGAGGTTTTGAGAGTTTCTAGAAGGTTTAGATAAATTTTTTAGGTGGTTAGGGGGGTTAAAATTACAGACTAAAATAAAAAAATGAATAAAAAATGGTATTTCTAAAATTAAAAAAATATAAATATAATTTTATTAAAATTAAAAACAAATAAAAAGGGTATAATTGAAATTTTAAAAAAGAAAGTCAATTTTAGATAGTTATAGGTTGACTAGAGGATTTTGAAAAATATTAAAGTGTATAATTGAGAATTTTGGGAGAGTTTAATTTTGAGTGGAGGTTTTGAAAAAATCAATCTCTAATTAGGGGTTTATAAATATTTACATATTAATTTATGAGAGAATGAATATTTGTGGAGACAAAAATTAGGGGTATCAAAATCAATATGGGGGGTATAAACCCCTAGGGATAGAACAAGAAAAGAAAAAGGAAAACTCGACTCTCTGCGCCAAGTTTGGCCTAACCAAAACTGTAGGTGTTGAGCATTTAATTTTGGGGTCCAACAGTAGTTCAGGCAGAGGCCCAAGAAAATGACTTATCCAGCTCAGAATGATATAAAACAACAAGTTCAGGGATTGGTAACCGAGGCCGAAGCTGAGGAAGTTGAGCAATCTTCTTTATGAATCGAGAGCTTTCAGTCTTCCTTCCTTATGCTTGCACGGGTATCTAATATCTCAAGGTTTTGATCTTTCTTTCACAGTCTTCTTTTCAATCCTTTTGAATTTTTATTTTTTTATTTTTGGTTTTCCTAATCCATCTTAGTTCGTTCAACATTCTGAAAGCTTCAGCTCGAATGATTTTAGACCCATCAGTTCAGTGAAAACAAACCAAAACTAGAAAAAGGCTGATGACCAGTTTGCTTCTTAAGTTTCCCTACCGAATCTCTGGGTTTGACGTTAGTTTCTGAAAATCCTTGGTTAATCGTTTATAGTAATGTTAAAAAGGGCAAAACTTTCAACCCCTCTGACCAAAAAGTTACAATCTTTGTTAACTTCCCACTGTTTTTTTATATGCTCAGCTGGATATGTTAAAGATGGCAGTGATAGGGTCTTGAATGATAATGGGTCAGAGTCAGAGAATGAATGGGAGAGGTTGCTTAAGCCGTTTGACCTCAACGAACTTAGGAAGTCACTCATACAAATTACTCCAATTCAGCTTTGTAAATTACTTGAACTTCCACTCGATGTGCCCACATCAATGGAAATATTCGAATCGGTAGGGGCCCAGAAGGGCTATTTCCATTCTTTAGATGTGTACTATGTGTTAATTGATAAGCTCGGGGCTGCCGGGGAGTTTAAGATTATAGATAGGTTGTTAATGCAGATTAAAGAAGAAGGGATTGTTTTAAGAGAGTCCCTTTTCATTATGATCATGAAGTATTATGGGAGGGCAGGTTTGCCTGGACAAGCGACTAGGCTACTTTTGGACATGAGAAATGTTTATTCTTGTGAACCAACTTTCAGATCTTATAATGTTGTATTGGATATACTGGTGGCTGGGAATTGTCCTAAAGTTGCCCCCAATGTCTTCTATGACATGTTGAGCAGGGCTGTCTCTCCCAATGTTTACACATTTGGTGTGGTTCTGAAAGCATTTTGTATGGTTAATGAGGTGGATTCTGCTTGCTCGCTTCTTAGAGACATGACAAAGCATGGGTGTGTGCCAAATTCAGTGGTTTACCAGACTCTTATACATGCGCTATCTAAGAATAATCGAGTGAATGAAGCATTGAGACTTTTGGAGGAAATGTTTTTAATGGGTTGCACACCTGATGTTCAGACTTTTAATGATATCATCCATGGTCTCTGCAAAGTCAATCGGATTCATGAGGCAGCAAGATTGGTTGATCGAATGCTTTTGCGGGGGTTTACTCCTGATGATGTAACTTATGGAGTTTTAATGCATGGATTATGTAGAACCGGGCAAGTCGATGAAGCAAGGGTGTTGTTGAACAAAGTGCCTAGCCCAAATGCTGTGCTTTTTAATACCTTGATTAATGGGTATGTTGTGAGTGGACGGCTTGATGAAGCCAAAGTTGTTCTCTATGATGGCATGTTAGGTAATGGCTGTGACCCTGATGTTTATACATTTAACATACTGATTCAGGGATTTTGCAAGAAGGGCTGTCTGGGTTCTGCTCGCAAATTGGTCAGTGAGATGGAAACTAAGGGTTGCAAGCCCAATGTGATAACTTACACAATATTGATTGATGGGCTCTGCAAGGAGGGCCATATCGAGGAAGCTGGTGATGTTTTAAATGAGATGTCATACAAAGGACTCTCCCTGAATACTGTAGGATACAATTGTCTAATATCTGCTCTCTGCAAGGATGAGAAGGTCCATGAAGCTTTACAATTGTTTAGTGAAATCTCAAGCAAAGGTTGTAAGCCGGACATATATACATTTAATTCTTTAATATTTGGACTGTGCAAGGTTAATAGGATGGAAGAGGCCTTGGGTTTGTATCAGGATATGTTATTGGAGGGTGTTGTTGCCAACACTGTCACTTACAACACATTAATTCATGCTTTTTTGACTAGAGGTGCGATCCAAGAAGCACTTAAGCTTGTAAATGAAATGTTATTTAGAGGATGCCCTCTCGACAAAATAACCTATAATGGGCTAATAAAGGCCCTCTGCAAAGCTGGGGCCGTTGAAAAAGCAAGGGGATTGTTTGAAGAAATGATGACAAAGGGACTTCATCCAAATAGTATCTCATGCAATATTTTGATTAATGGTCTTTGTAGAAGTGGCAAAGTCTATGATGCGCTTGATTTTCTAAGGGATATGATTCATCGGGGTTTTATGCCTGACATAGTCACTTATAATAGCCTGATAAATGGTCTATGCAAGATGGGACGCATTTGGGAAGCTTTGAATCTCTTTGACAGATTACGAGTTGAAGGAATATGCCCTGATTCTATTACTTATAACACTTTGATCAGCTGGCATTGCAGAGAGGGTATGTTTACTGATGCTTGTTTACTTCTACATAGAGGTGTGAATAATGGGTTCATACCAAATCATGTGACTTGGTATATACTGGTTAGCAACTTGTCTAAAGAGAGGGGTGTGGAGAATCAGAGCTTTATTTAAGTTTTAGTTTTTGGAACAAATATGAATGTATTCCCTCTCTGAACGCAAATATGCTGATGATGATTCGAGGTAGACAGTTGCTACTTCATTATGATTTTCTGTCAGGGAAAGGATACCCCAGATTTTATGTGAGTGCTCTTGAATTATTTTAAGGGGTACGGACATGCCAGTTGGACTTTTGGGTTGGTAATTGGGGAAAAACCTGGCTGGCTGTCTTAAATCAGCTTGTTTGTGTTTCCTGATGGTTGAGGCAGAAGAATTCACATTATAATGCGGCGTTGATTGTTGAGGTAAATAAAATCATTTCCAACCTAACGTGATATTCAATAACTATTTTACTATTTCACTTAATTTACTAGTGTGTTTAATTATTTTATATTTTGAGCTTAATTATTCATTCTTCATGTAGAAGTCTTCTAGTAGCCTATTGTAACTCTTTATTTGATGCTTAGTTCTATAGAAGTAAATCCCTTTTCTGAGAAGTAGTAGCTTGCATCAGAGTGAGTAACCATCCATGAAGCCCACTAGAACAATTATTAGATAAAAACTCTATGGTTAACTAATTTGTCAGGCTTCTAAAATTCCATATTGTAGAGAAGCCTTATGGTGATTACGGTGAAAGGGACATCATAGGCAGTTGATTGGTGAAGTATTACTTAAGTAATACGTAGAGATAGACACTGTTTGTTATAAAATTTTAGATAATAAATAGTGTTGTTATTCTAAGTTCTGAATGATAAATGTATGCATAGACACTTTTGAAAAAATAAAAAATGTTAGCATTGTTCTTTGAGACCCCTCAATTCACAAGTCCACAATCAGTGGTAATCTTACTATACCTTTCTTTGCACTACTGATTAGTTGCCGACGAGAGGTTGGTACTAATTATTTATTTCATGAATGATTGATCACATGTTTATGGTTTTACATGAGACTTATCATGTTATATTATCGGCTTAAGATGTAACTCATTGCCATTCCTAGGTTTATGCTTACAAGCACTGAGCAGGAGCAGGAGCTTGAGTGGAGGAGGTGGAAATTGTTATTTGATGACCGATCCAGGCATCATTTGTTGCTAGAAGGACAGTCACAAACACTAGAATATAGCCTCTGTATTTGTAATTCATAAAGGTTTGTTACCTTGCTCCTTGCATGTTTTGGCATCTTTCAGTCCACATGATCACTACATGCTATATTTTTGTTTTCTTTTCGTTGGGAATCCTCGTTTGTAACCCTTAGAACAACAATAGCATTTTATTCTTCAGTACTGGAGGGTTGCAGATGTTGATATCGTGATGTTTCTTTTACAAATTTATCTTGGCTGGCAAGTGCTGATGAATCCTGATCTTTTTTTATTTTTACTTTTTATTTTATTTTATTACAGGTACCTTAAATATGTCGCTTATAGAGACATGATTAAAGCTCCTCTGCTATATGACACAATAGTCATATAATAGTGCTTCACAGATGCTTCATAACAAGAAAGCAATTGTTTGCTACTTAGGCCACTTTTTTTGGATGATTATTACCTTGGTGACACTTGGCCATTATGCAAACTTCTCATTAGAACTCATCCATGATAAGATACAAGATGTCACTTTTAGACCGTGATTCGTGATTTTTGTGAAGGAATATAGATTGTGATTTTATCTTTTAGAATACATTGATTTGTGATTTTTGTTCCCTGGTTGCTACAATGATCGCTTCTCGTTTCCTCTTTCATTTGGTGAAAATGTTCAAGTTACCTTTGTTTTACTTGTTTATGCTGATCAGACGTAACTGAGTGATGTAAATGACTTGACAAATTATATAATTGATATGATGCTCAAATTTCTTCACTTCAGCAATGGTTTTCCTTGTATTTTTTTCTTTAATATTCTGATTGGTTGCATTGCTGCAATCAAGTTGTTTTTCAGTACTGGATCGTATAAATATTTTCTTTTTATATGAACATTAGAATATGCCAAATTAATTAAGAAGAAGACATCTATGGAAGGTCAACCAAGGATTGAATTAAGTAAGACGACTACTAATCATTATACCCAGAGAAATTAAATAAACATGGATCATACATCGATCATCTAATTTGACATCAAATTATATATTATTTTCGCCATCGTCATCATCAGGGCCCCCAAAAGAATGGATCCTCAAGAAGCTGAGAAGCTGACGATCTCTGCAGCTCAGGAGCAAGGCTCTTCATAATGAACTCTTTCACCTCAGGGCATTCTTAAGCTTATCCAAAGGCTGGGGCTTCACTCCGGCACAAACGTTCTTGTATATTTTTGGTACACTGTCAAACTCGCTGTAGGGTATTTTCTTTGTTGCCAACTCCAGCACACACATACCAAACGAGTATATATCCACCTTCTCTGTGTAATTCTCATCATACAACTTCGGCGCCATGAACTCCGGGCTTCCAAGTATCGATGTGCCTTGTGGCTCTCTCCCACCACAGCTGCCAACCCCAAATCGCCTATTTTGACAAGTCCGGTGTTGCCATTGATGAACATGTTGCTACAGTTGAGGTCTCTATGAATAATGCAAGGTTGGTATGAATGAAGGTACTCCAAGCCCCTCACTATTTGCCTGCACCACTTCTTCAAGGCTACCATGGACACATGACGGCGTTTCTTTCTGTAGGTTCTTAGATTCCCGGACGAGCAAGCCTCGGTGATGAAGTTAAGGGTGTCGTGCTCTTTGTCAGTCCATGAAGCAAAGGCCGCAATGATGTTTTCGTTGCTTAAAGACTTGAGCAACTCAACCTCCGAGTATAACCTATTTATCATGGCCTTGTCATCGATAAATTTTCTTAGGAAGACTTGGTTCCATGCCACTTCTGTGCCTTCTTGTTGACCAAAAGCTCAGTATACTTTCTTCACAGCACCTGCTCCAAGCAATTCACGTTACCTTCCGTACCGGCCAGTCGGATCCACTTCCACAAACAGCTTGGCATCCTTGTCACACGGATCGGTGCTCACGGACGGTATATATGTTGTTATAAACCCTAAATTTTGAGTTGTAAATATTTTCAAATGAGAAAGAAGTGACAATGGAGAAAAATTGACAATAGGGATATGAAGCTGTTGGGTTGAAGTTTGAAAGCAGAAAAACCAAAGAAAGAAAAATGAGACGATTGAGGTCCGAGGAGGATCAAATAAAAAAGAGGCAAAGCAATTAAATGACTAAGAAGTAAGCAGTGTGAGCTTCCTTGAGATACAAACTATGGCAGACCTTGTCGAGGAGACTAATCTGTGTAATCAGAAGAACTGGCGAAGGATACGAAGCAAGATTTTGTGGGATTTATATAAGCAATATAGAAAACTAGAGTTGGGTGTCTTACTCCTTGTAGTATAAATAATAGTTCCTTAGTACTAAAAGGCAACAATGCTACACTTATCATATTTTTATACTATAATTTTATAACATTTTATGTGACAATCTACATAGTATTCATACATTGGACATTAAAAATAAAAAAATAAAAACCCTAAAAATAAGGAAATACCCTACTATTACAATAATGACACGTAAGATAGTACAACAAATATGGTAAGAATAGCATTATTGACTAAAAGGTGATACTGCTATATATGGAGTTCAACCAACGCGTTTTTATTGGTTTTTCAGAAAACTATAAAGATTTCCATTTTGGAATGGAATCTAACTATGAATAATCAATAATGATAAAAAAAAAAAAAGGCTTAGTAATTTATCCCTTGAAACTATAGTTTTATCTCATCTCACCTTTTTAAAATTTATTGTCTCAATTTATCCCTTATAAATTTTTTTTCATATCTTATATAACTCGAAACCGTCAAGTCTGCGTATTCCATCGTTTAAATTAGTAATGTGCCACCTACGTAGTAGGGCGTAAACTGACAATAAATTAACAAACTTGAAGGTTTTGAGTTATGTGACACACGAGAGAAACTTATAGAGAATAAATTGAGATAATAAACTTTAAGGAGTAAAATGAGATAAAACTACAGTTTTAGAGAATAAATGTGCAAAAAGCCCTTTTAAAAAAGGTTATTTATTGTTTTTTTCCTAAAACATACTTTTTTTTTCACTTTGCCTCTTGAAACATATTTCTTTTTTTACTTTGCCCGCTGAAACTTATATTCTTCCACTTTACCTCTCGAACTTTACACTCTCATCTACACCTTCAACTCCATCTATTATTTGGAATTCTAGAGCTTCGTTTTGAGTGATTTTTATATGATTTTAAAGAGGAGATTAATGGCTTCAAGATGAGTATAAGATTGCTAATTTTGTTCGAGGTTTGATGAGTCAAAAGTCAAGCCAAACTTGAGATAAAAACTAGACAAATGGATGAAGTTGAATTCGAGGGGCAAAATGGGACGATTTACCCTTGTGATGCAAAGTTCGGGGTACAAAGTGGAAGAATTTTAAGTGGGAAAGTGAAAAAAAAAAAAGTATGTTTCAAGAGGCAAAAATAATAAATAGTAAAAAAAAAAATAGTGAATCATGTTGCATGTGTCGTGAGACATAACTGGGCTTGCTGACTTTTGGCCCAAATTATACAAAACAGCAATGGGCTTCTGAGTCCAACAACACATAATGAATCAGCATAGAAGCGCGCGCTAAGTTACCAGCCTCGGTCTTGATTTCAAGTAGTAATCTCTACAACAATTTGTAATAATCAACAATCTGTATTATGATTGTTGTCATGTACTGCATGTAATATTGCTCTGAGAGTAATGTTATTTTCAGACATTAATTTGAACTGATATGAGTTTTTTATTTACCTTTGTGTACTTCATTTTCAATTTGAAATCCAATTAAAAAAAAAAAGGCTCATTTATACAAATACCTATTATTTTATAAGTTTTTTCTCACTTTACGCCTTATCATTTGTTTGTCTCAGTAATTCCCTGAACATTTAGTCTGTGTCTCATTTTTCCAGACTTGTCAGCTCCGTCTACACGCTTGTTAAATTACTGACATAGCATCTAAAAAAAATAGTCATTTTTACACTTTGAAAATTAATTAAAAATAGCTCTAGACTCATAAAAATACACGGAAAATTCCTACAAACTCGTTTTAACTAGTACTGATTTACTATAAAATAAAACTACTAATTTTCCCTCTAAAAGTTTTCAAAAAACTTTTAGAAAATTAAAATAGTGTAGACTTTTTGAAAATTCATCGAACTCTAAAAAATAAGATGTATGCATCATTGGTATTCTAAACACTAAAACCACCTTTATGGTGAGCACTTGCTATCAAAAAGACCTCTTGGTCTTAGAGGAAAGATAAAATTCCCTTTATAAAATAAATTTTCCTTTATAAAAAAAATTTATAGGATAATCTATAGCACGTGTAAAATGATGACGTGACATAAGTGGGTCTATTTTCAATGGGACCCTTAATATGCCATATGGACAAAAGAAAAACTAATATTTAATAAAACTGTTAAAAAAACAAATGGTAGGGAGTGTTTTTTGGAAATTAATAAAGAATTGCTTTGGGTTTAGAATTATACACATAAATCATACAATTGATTAATACCCATTTGTTTTAGAGACTTTTGAACAAATTAAACCGTGAAGGACTTGCTTAATGAGTTCAAAGACACCCTCTAAAACATTGATCTAATCCTTCACACATATTTTTCAAAATATGTATATGTATATTTTTCTTAATATGTGTTAGAAAAATTTTGTATATTTTCAATCATTATTGTGCATATGTATATTTTTCTTAGTATGTGTTAGACATATTTTGATACCAAGATATGTTTGAAGGATTAGATCAATGTTTTAGAGGGTGTCTTTGAATTAATTAAGCAGGCCGTTCGCGGTTTAATTTGTTCAAAAGTCTCAAAAACTAAAGGGTATTGATCGAATTGTATGATTTATGTGTATATTAATGAACCCAGAGCTATTTTTTATTAATTTCCAAAATAAAATTTCCTACTATTTGTTTTTTTTAACCGTTTTATTAAATATTAGTTTTTTTGTCCATGTGGCATATTAAGGGTACCATAAATAGACCCACTTATGCCACTTCATCATTTCTAACGGTGGTGTAGATTATCCTATGAATTTGTTTTATAGGGGAAAATTTATTTTATAGAGGGTATTTTATTTTTCCTCTAAGACCAAGAGGTCTTTTGGGTAACAAGTATTCATGAGAAAAGTAGTTTTAGTGTTTAGAATACCAATGGTGCATACATCGTATTTTTCGGAGTTTGAGAGATTATCCTATTAATTTCCAAAGAGTTTACGGTATATTAATTTTCTAGAAATAAATTTGGACTTCCCAAATTTTTTTGAAACTCTCAGAGAAAGAATTAGTAATTTTATCCTATAATAAATTAGTACTAGTCAAGACAAGTTTGTAAGAATTTTCAGTGTATTTTTTTGAGATGCCACATCATCATTTTAACGGTGGTATAAACAGAGCTGACGGATTTAGGTAAAATACATGGCCTAAACATTCGGGGGATTATGTGAGACAAACAAATGATAAGGGGTAAAGAGAAAAAACCTATAAAACAGAGAGTATTTGTGCAAATAAGCCTTAAAAAAAGGGTTTTCTCATGCAATATATTAATATTATTTTGCACTTAATTATATAATGATCACAATCAAAAGGATATAAGCTTTTCAGCAAGATACTCACCTAAATTTTGACTCGATTTGTATATTACCACCTAAATTAAAAATTGAAGCAAGTTGCCCCTGAATTAAATTTTGTTTACAAGTTACCACCTCCATCCAAATCTTTAGGGGTTTTTTGGTATATTCATAGAAAAGAACTTAGGTGGAGAAGCTTTTGCCACCTCAGCATGCTAAGTGGCAAGGCCCAACCAATTACAAGTGGCCACATATACCGCCATTTTTCTATTTCTATTTTTCTATTTTATAAGCTTTGAAACTAATTAAAAATAACTCTGGAATCAAAAAAATACACGGAAAATTCCTACGAATTCATCTTGACTAATAAGAATTTACTATGGAGTCAAAATACCAATTTTCCGTTCAAGAGTTTTCAAAAAATTTTGGAGGTCCAAATTTATTTCCAGAAAATTACTAGACTCTTTGAAAATTAATAGGATAAACTTCCGAACTCCAAAAATTACAAGGTGTACACCATTGGTTTTTTAAAAACTAACTCTACCTTTTCTGTGAACACTTGCTACCTAAAAGACCTCTCGGTCTTATAAGGAAAATAAATTCAAGAAAAATTCTAGAATTTCTGTAAAGTCTCAAAAGAATTCTCTAAAACAAGGTTTTGGTATTTTCTAAATTTATTGAGACTTTATTGAAATTCTATAAAATTTATTTTATGGAGAGAAATTTATTTTATTTTTTAGAAAAAAAATTTAGACTTCCAAAATTTTCTGAAAACTCTTGAAAGGAAAATTGGTAATTTTACTCCATAGTAAATTAGTACTAGTCAAGATGAATTTGTAAGAATTTTCCATATATTTTTATGAGTGTGGAGTTATTTTTAGTTCATTTCAAAGTTTGTAAAAATAGAAAAATAGAAATAGAAAAATGATTGTACATGTGGCCACTTGTAATTGGTTGGGTCTTGCCACTTAACATGCTGAGGTGGCAAAAGCTTCCCCACCCAAGTTCTTTTCTATAAATGGACCAAAAAATCCTTGAAGATTTAGATGGAGGTGGTAACTTGCAAATAAAATTTAATTCAGGAGACAACTTGCTTTAATTTTTATTTTAAGTGGTAACATGTAAATCAAGTCAAATTTAAGATGAGTATCTTGCTATAAAGCCAAGAATATATGGTTATGCCATATGAGAGACTCCCTTGTATATGGAATCTAATGAGATTCCATTGCCACTAGATTTATACCAAAGCAAACCTCAAACTCAAACCTCAAACTCATGCTTCATTATGTGGCGACCAATATTCATTATATGAATTTATGTAGTTTATCGTATAAAAAAAGAATGTAACTTCAAATATCATATCCCAACATAGTTGAATGGACTCGTTTGAAAACAAATAATGACAAAATTGTAGAATAAAAAACAACAAAAATTGGGATTCCTCAGTTCTTAAGGTAAGAAAGTTTCTTTAATTATGGCTGAACTATTGTTGAATCATTGCCTTGGAATAAATAAAATAAAATGAACGCCAAATACCTCTGCGGCCCACTTTGAGAACCCAACTACAAATAAAACCCATGATAGTGATTTTTAGGCTTTAAATACCACTTATACCCTTTTAAATATAGACCAAGCATGCATTTTCACGTGATATCGCTAACTTTCCCTACTTTCAAGCTTTTGTCTCTAGCTCCACATGTAACTAAGACATATTTGTCTTTTAGCTTTTAGTATATGCAAAAAAGGATCAGAATGAAGAAGGATTAGAACCCGATTGAAGACAAGAACTAAGTTTTTGTATAAATAAGAGAACAAGTTCTGTTGTACAGCATGGTTTGAGAAGAATACATCTCTTGTGCTTAATTGTAAAACCTTCTATTGTATCTCATACTCATACTCTTGTACCAATATCCATATATGCAATAAAAATACCAGTCTTTATCAAAAGCACAATCTCCATTTCTATTCTTTCTTAAGCTTTTATTTTCTGGTTTTAACTAGAAGACTTCTAGTCCAAAACAGAGAAACACTATTGTAAATATACTATTATTCTGTTAAATCCGGTCCTTATATTAATCTTCAAAGCCTATTTTCTATCTTGGAGTCTCTCTATTTGTTACTTTGCTGTTGTAAGAAAGGTCCCTAAGTCAGTAGGTCCCTAAGTCAGTAGGTCCCTAAGTTTTAGTTGTTATTATAGCCTAAGGTGCTGCGTGCGGTGTGTGATACTTACTGTACCATACTCTACACAGTATCCAGATCGACTATTTTAGAGACGCTCCCCGTTAGTAAATTCGCTCTATAAAATGGTATCAGAGCCTTGTTTATCATTATAATTGTATGTTTAAGTAGTAAAGTATCTTGAGGACAGAAGTCATAAATACAACTGAAAGAAACTCAATTTTATTTGCATGTTATATCATACTGTTACTGAAATTAAGAGAAGACTGTTGATTATTATAAGAAGTATAAAATACAAAAATAAAAGGATAAAAGAATACGAATAAAGATTAGTGTTACATAATCTTAGTGATCAAACTAGAAGTGATTACCATACTATTATTAGAATAAATTTAAAGAACTTAGTAGAATTAGAAAGAATAAAAGAAAGATTACAAAATAATTTAGCAATAAGAAGAGAACAAGGTAGGCTATAGATTTTATGATATACTATTTAAATCTAGAACTAAACAAACATCAAAAGAAAAAAATTAACTTTAGCCCAAAATACTTTGCTTTGTAATTTTCCTAACACTCAAAATAAACATATATTGCATAGTAAAGATCAACATATAGAAAATAATATTGTAGACTTAATAATTAACTTGTCAAAAAAATCAAGTTAGAACAAAATAGACAAAATAAGTCAATAAAACTTTTAGTACAAAATCAAGAAAAGAACTTTTTTATTGTTATAAGAAAAAATTTAGACTATATTACTAAACAATTAGAAGAAAATAATAAAGATGAACATAAATTTTCTTTAATTATAGACCAACTTAAAAAACAAGTACAACAAATACAATCAATACAAAAAGAATAAATTTGCATACTAAAGTAGATCAGTTAATGAATTAATACAAAGTGCAAAAATCAATTCGAAATATATTGAAACATTACAAGTGCTTTCAGAAACAAAAGCAAATAGTGAACCAATAGGACTTTTAGATTACACATCTAATATACCAAATCAGAATATTCCTATTACAAAATAACTTTATAATTCAACTTTTGATAAATATAAATGAAAGATTAGGAAATTTGATATACACAAAACATTAGCAAATCATAGAGCTACACTACCTTCGATATTAGTACAAAAATTAGAAGAATTAACCATAAGAAAAACAATAATTAAACATAATAAAATCAATCATTTTGATAATACTAAATGGAACGATTCAGAGGAAAAGACAAAGAAATTGTCAGAACCGAAAACATCTATCCAACAGAAATAGAAGCACAAGAATTTCTCAGAAAAGAATTTGAAAAGACACAAAAACATAAAAACTAATTATATAATCTAGGAATGTTAGAAGTAAGAAAAGCATTGTCAGTAGTATAAGTCAATAAGAAATAAGTTGTATAGATAAAGAAGTCATATTAGATTTATTAAGTTAAGAAGCAACTAAAGAAATTAGAAAACAACAACAAAGATTAATACATTTAGGAACAATTCTTGTAGGAATAGCGAGATTATCAAGAACACAAGTAGGAACTAAAGCATTAATATATATTTATGATGATAGATGGGAAAATCATGAACAAGTTGCAATAGCAACAGCTGAAGTAAATCATAATAAGTACTTAGCAATAGTAGGATATATACCTAATTTTCTAATAAAAATAATGAATTTAGTCAACACATAAAAGTAAGTATAAGAACAAAAAGTTATAACATGAAAGCTGAATATAAAAATTTAAGTGTAAATTTAATGTATATTGGAAAAATTACAAAAAAGCTAGATTATAAATTTAATATAGAATTTCAAGATTTAATGAAAATGTTTGGAAATAAACATGTTAATATGATAGAAGAAAGATCTATTGATAATTTTTTTTAGAAGGAACTGAATGAAATTTACCTAATTTAAAACTTACAATAAATAATAGACAACCTATAAAAGCACAAATTTATGAACATTTTGATGGGATAGCATAGCAGCAATAAAATTTTCAAATTATAAAGTGAGCTTGAAGAACAAATACATATGGCCTTTGATAATATTGAACATAATTTAATAAAGCTAACCTAGATCGCATAATAGATAAAATGATTGATGATATAAATAATTTAACTGAAGAAGAATATTTAAATAAATATAAAACTTATGATTTGAGTTTACATTTAAAGAATGATATAGAATTAGTCAACATTATTCTTGAATTAAGACGAGAACATATCTTTGGAACTAATGAATATAATCATTTATTACAACAAATAGAAGAATTTAATCCATCAGAAGAAACTGGAGAATCTGGTATGAGTTACCAAAATACAGGAACATCTAGATAATAACAAATTGGAATAGTTGGAACTAAGGAATCTTATACAGAAGCCCAAAATACAGAAAATAAACACTATACATATAAAGAATTTCATAATATATATAATACAAGAAAAAATAGAATACCACATATACTAGGAATTAGGGATATAAATTTTGTAGGAAACATTTTAAATTTAGATAGAACAAACCTCCAAGACTGGAAAAAACTATCAAAATTTGGGAAAAATGATGCGTAAATGCATCAATACTGTTAGACTTTAGTACGAACAAAGAAATGTTAGACTATTTTGAGCACATATTAGATGGAATGGTTTTTGATTTCTTCCAAATTGGAAAGTTAAAAGTTTAGCAGATTCTAATAATGCTATACAAAATTTTAATATAACAGATTTTATAACATTAATTAAATTAGAATTCTTAGATAAAAATAGATTAGACATGAGAAGTGAACAAGAACAAATTAGAGCAATTAGAAATTTAGAACAATTACAAATTTGTGATTTACAATATATTAGAGAATACACAAAATATTTTTAAAAAAATTTGAATAGGAAGAATTAATGACCTTAATTTATTAGTCACTTTTACATAACAAAAATAAAAAAGCCTATAGGAGAAAGAATTTGGACAGAATGACAAAAACATCCAAAGAAAATGGAACCATTATTGTAAATTGTGTTATAACTAACCAATCGAAATAAATTCATTAGAAATAAGTAGAATAGAAAATATAACCTAGACACAGAAAATACAAAAATTACTTTATTACTAACTATAAATTGTGAGTTAGAATTTTCAAAAGAACATAGAATACAAACAATAGTAATGATAGATACACGAAATACTAAAAGTGTAATTAAACAAAATCTAATACCAGAACAATTTGGACAAAAATTATCGAAGCCAGTAAAAGTAACTCACTTTAATACAGAAGCAGTAGTACTAACACACTATATAAACAACATACCAATTACAATATACAGAAGGACAACAATTTACCTTACCAATGACATTAATTTCACCAGTAGGAACATATACCTTTATTTTAGACTTAATTTTCTAAAAAGTCGACAAGGAGAATTTTTACACACTCTTTTAGGAATTACAGTTTTTTTAAAAAGGAGTAACTACAGTAGATCAAAGTAATTAGAAACATTGGAATAAAAATAAAATAATAACAAAATTAGACATAATTGATTTAGATTTAACAATTAAAACAGCTAATTGCCCATGTAATTTAATAGATAAACAAGAATTTGAACAATAAATTAGAGAACTTTTGAACTTAAAAGTAGTTAGACCTTCAAAATCTAGAAATAGATCAGTATAATTTATTATAAGAAAATATTTAGAACTAAAAAGAGAAAAAGGTAGAATTGTGTATAATTATAGAAGATTAAATGATAATACATATGAAGATAGTTATAAACTCCCTAATTAAGATGAATTAATAAAAAAAAATACAAGATATCAAATATTTTAGTAAATTTGATTGTAAATCAGGATTTTGGCAAATAAGACTAACATCAGAATCAATTGAGTGGACAGCTTTCACTTGTCCAGAGGGATATTTTGAATGGCTTGTGTTGCTATTTGGATTAAAGAATGCTCCATCTATATTTCAAAAAAAGATGGATCAGATATTTAAAAAATATGATTTTTTTTTTTTTGTAGTATATATGTAGATGATATTCTTATACATAGTAAAAACAAAAATGAACATAGAAAACATCTTAAAATTATTTTACAAGAATTTATTGATAATGGTATTATTATTGGTAAAAATAAAATAGAACTTGAAAAACAAGACATTGAATTTTTAGGAATGTTATTAAATTAGGAACAATTCAATTACAAGAACATAGAGCTAAAAAAGTATTGGAGTTTCCCGATAAATTAGAAGATAAAAAACAATTACATTATTTTTAAGATTATTAAAGTATGCAATAAATTATATTCCTAACTTAAGAAGAAAAATAGCTGTACTACATAGTAAAACAAGTAAAATTGGACAAAAATACTTTAATAGTGAAGATATTAAATTAGTTCAAGAAATTAAAAAAGAAATAACAAAATTACAACCTTTAATATTACTTTTAGAAAAGAATTATAAAATCGTTGAAACAAATGTCTCAACCATTGGATAGGCAACTATATTATATTAAAAAAATAACAAAGAGTTCTCAAAATCTAAAGAACAAATTTGTAGATATGTTTCAAGAAAATTTGGAGAACAGCAAGCTAGATTACTAGCAACTGATTTATAAATATTGGGAATAATTAATTCAATTGAATCATTTTCTTTATTTTTGCACAATGAAATATTTACAATTATAATTGATGTCAAAATATTGTTTCTTATTATAATAAAATTAAGACTAACATGCAAGCAGCCCAAACATGGATTTTATTTGTTTATACCATTACAGGTAGAGGATTTAAACCAGTATTTAAACATATTAAAGATTCAAATAATACATTAGCTAATAATCTTTCACGTATTATTCAATAACAAGTATGGATTTCTTTGGACCCTTTTCTAGTCAAAGAGCACTTGGTGGTTATCCACAGAATAGTAATACAATAAGAACAACAGTTGGATTTCCAGAGAACAAAACTTTTATGTTTAATACTATTTGTATTCAAGTAGTTATAAATCCAAAGTTTCAATTTCAAACAATTTCTTTGGTTGAAGGAAAAAAAAAAAGGTTTTACTAGACAATTTTTGGAGTTTAAGCAATACTCAAACTGGCTTAACAAAATCTGCTCAGGAAAAATTAGTAAGAGCATTAGAACAATATTAGAAGAACTTTTTCATAAAACATTACAAAACTAGTTTTCAACCTTACAAACAAACTTTTTTGTGCTAGACAATAGCCACAAAGAACTTTTGAAATGTTTTCATGTATTAAACTTGCAAAATCAAGAACTTATTAGCATGAGCAATAGCTCTTTGAAAGAACTAAAGAAAAGGTTATTGAGCCATTAATATCTATAGATACAAGCAATATAGTGCCTTCAAAAAAGGCTAATAAGCCCACATAACTTAGTGATTTGCTTAGTTTCGAAGAACTTGATATACAAAAGCCTATTGAGGCAATTAATAATCAAAAGACTAAAGAGCCAAAAATAAATATTGAAGAGATAAAAAAAAAAATACTACAAATAACTTTTTCTTGAAAGAACTTGCAAAAGAACGGATGAAGCTAATGTCACAAAACATTCAACAACACTTGATGTTTCAGAACAACTCAGTAGAAGTGCACAGACAGCTAGCTATCCAAGAACAGTTATTTGAAGCTATCTGACAGGACCCTCCCCGAATTCCACCCTGGAACCCGGAGTGATCCTGCGGGCATCCAATATCAAGGAAAATCCTACCGAAATTTCGGCAGAACCTCCCCTGAAATTGGACGAACCCTTTTTCTCCACGATACCTGCAAATGCACTTCTAAGCTCCACAGCTCCTCTACCACAACTAAAAGGGGTCTCCGACCCAATTTCAAAACCAATTACTTAAGTTTTCATTAGGTTATCAGAGCCGCGCTACAAAATTTACTAAGAAGACAAAATTTACAAGATTAATTGGTTCCTATAACTTTCAAAGGTTCGCTAGACTGCCTCGACGTCTTTGGCTCGACCGTTCCACCGCTACCACCTGGGGGAAAATTTAAAACAATAAAAAGGATAAAACTAATGAGTTAACTTAGTGAGTGGACATAAACCAAAATAAGTATTTATAAACTTTTACTTTCAAATTCCTTAGAATTTCACAAACTTTCCTTGAAATCTCCCAGTTTTACAATTATTTTCATAAAATCCACGAAAGAGAAAATAATTACCAATTTCAAATCCGCTTTAAAAACTCTTAGAAATCGATAAACTGATCAAAGTCTCAAATTATAAAACAAGAACTGAAAACTCTGATAAATCAATAAAACTGGTCAAATTCCCAAAATATCAATTAAGAACTGAAATTTGTGTCGAGCAAGAATTATTTTGTAAACTGTTTCAATAAAGAAACCTCTCACCCAACAGTTACCCACTGAACCTGCCGTACATGCGCAGGGCCCACGACCTGCCGTACGCATGCAGGGCCAATAATCCTGCCGTACATGCGCAGGGCCTACGACCTGCCGTACGCATGCAGGGCCAATATCCTGCCGTAATGTGCAGAGCCAGGGTCTGTCATACACATGCAGGGCCAATATCCTGCCGTACGTGCACGCAGGGCCGCCCCCAAAGGGCAAAGCATCCCGACACACGGCCCAAAGCCTATGTGTGTGCCGTGATGGGTCCCAAAGACCTATATAATCTGATAACCTGAAAGGTACTGCGAAGGGTGGTTTGAAAATCCTTTTCCCATAAATCTCTTTTCGCCCATAAAAACATATAAACTTTCTAATATTGTGAAATCATCATAAAATCCCTTTTTTGACAACCAAACCCGTAATATTTCAAAATGCGAGTAAACCAAGTACGTTTACTTGAGAAACCAAAACATTTCCAAAATCTAACGAGTCGAATAAATTATCACGAAAACTAGTTACCAAACATATCAAATCTATTTCCAAGCATAAATTCTCAAACCGTGCTCAAAAATCGAATAATATTTCTCAATTCATAAACTCAATTAAAACTCAAATATAAATACAAATTAAATCATAAAAATTCATAAAGAATTTATAAACAAGTTTAGGGAATGAGGTCCACTCACAGAGATAGCCTAGCCTTGGTCTCCGAATGGATCGTCCTTGGACTCGGGAACGTCACCTAACACGAGAACGACAATACGTTAGAATACTGTCCCAAATTACGATCGTAAAAACACGTGCACATTCTAGGCCTTACGCTCCAAAATTCTAAATTTAATTATAATCCAACTTACTTTCCGTCTCGACTCAAAACCCATGTCACTAGCTTATTCTTGATCCGGTAATTTCCTCAATTAACCTCCATTCTACCAACTTGACCGAGGATCATCCGGGTGTCGTTTCGACAACCCAAAAAGTGTCCAATTTCGTCCCAATTCATCATTTCTCCCATTTCCTTCAAACTAGCTATTCTAAACCTTAATAGATCGTTCCTAAAGATGAAAATTACGCCCAATTTCAATTAAATCACCAAGAACACCTTAAATTTCTAGAAATCCCGAAATGGGCATAAGCACCGATGATCAAACTTCCAATTTCTTCAATAATTTCCTAAATTTCTCGTTCCAAACTTCAATTAGAGGTTTCTAATGACGGAAATTTCCTAAAATACCCAACATTTTGATTCAATTTCAAACACCCATGCAAAACCCGAAATTGGCCTATAATCTCCCAAATTCAATCTCTCACAATTCCTCAAAATTAAACTACCAAATCATAGGGGAAGGAAAGCCCATGAAAGGAGGGAGGAAACTCACCAAAAATTTGGGCCAATCGTGGCCGGAAATAGCCGGAATCGGCGGAGATAACTCGCAGGGCAGCTGGCTTCCCGAGCCCCTTGCTGCGCGTGGGAGCGACGGCCGGCGAGGGGAAGCTTGGGGAGGGACGGTCGGCGGCTGGGGCGTGCTTCACGGCCGTCCCGTCGTCTGGTGGCGCCGGAATTAGCTGGAGCTGGAAGCTCCAGCCGCGCGCAAGTGGGGAGGAGAAATCGGGAGAGAGAGAGAAAAGGGGGTTGGGGCGTCGGGTGGTCGCTGGCCGGCGACTAGCGACGTCGCCGACGGGTCTAGGTGGCCGGAGATGGGCTGGGGCATCGTGCAGGGAAGAGAGAGGAGGGGGCGTCGGGCTGGGCTGGCTTGCTGCCTGCGCGTGGAGAGGGGAGAGATATAGAGAGAGAGAAGAATATTCCAGAATTTTCTGGAATATTTTATACAATTTTCTCAAAATTACAAGTTTGCCCCTCACTTTGAACCTCCGTATTTCTCAAACCGTAGCTCCAAACGACGCATGCTACGTGTCTACGAATTCGTGGCGTCGAGCTCTACGCAACCATGTCCAAGTCAACTCTAAACTCCAAGCAATTTAAAAAGTCAACTTTGAGCTCTTTTATCACGTTCATAACTTTCTAACCGGGGCTCTAAATCACCCATGCCGCGTGTCAATGAACTCGTGAGCTTAAGACCTTCCTAACGAACCCAAGGTCAAAGCTAAAATCTTACTAGAATCGAAAGTCAACATTGGGCCCTATAATAGTGTACTTAAAAGGTACGGGTCGTTACACTATCAAAAATCCTAGACCATGGGTTATAATAGTCACATACAAGATTCCAAGATGCAATCATCTGACACAAAGATAATGCACTTATAACCATAGAGAAGTATAATACAACACATCAACAACTAGATTGAACATGAAAGACTTTAGAGGATGGACATTTAGATTCAAACATGGAACAGTTAGAGAGAACATTCAAGTCACACCACGACTCCTTATGGATTATGGTTTTCTTAATCAAATGCACATTAGAAGAAACTACCATGCATATCTCTTCCACAGAAGCTTAAAGATATAGTACATGTATTACTACAGCAATGGCGAACCATTCAGTTAGATTTTAACAGCATTCCTCTAGCATAGTTTCCAGACAGTGTACATGAAGACCCAGCGATACATAAGATTATTATTAGTTTCAGAATGTATACAAATGCCTCCTTGTTATTTTACTAAATTTAGCCTAAAATATCTTGAAGCCTACAAAGGAGCACAGGTTGCACACCACTATCAGTATAATGATAGACGTCTCAATCTTATATGTCAAACATCTATACAAGACCCATGTGAAAACAATGCCTTCAACACCAATACTCCGTATAAGTGGCCACACAGAAGAAATATTTCTCCACTGGAATAATAAAATGTTGACAATCGAAGAAGTAGATGAAGAGGATGCTAGATGGTGGGACAACTTAACAGAGGAATAATATGAAGGAATAATGAACAAGATGGAAAATTAGATCACATCGCATCATTCAGTACATATCTGAAGAACAATAAAGGCAACTACACTATTTATACAAATAGCAGAAGTAGAAAAAGAGCAATGTACAAAGCTGGGCAAATTCAGAAGAAGACAAAAAGTGTCATGGCCCGAAACCTGGGTACGTGAGATTTTAGAAATAATCGAATACGAACTTTGCATTTGAATGAGCCAAAACCGTTTACAAAATGTATTTCAAAATCATTTATATGAAAATAAAATTTGTACAAAATTCAATTTACAAAATCAGAGTACCAACTTGCCATGTCTTCTTCCCCTCTGCTTCCTCAGTTTGCTGAACCTGCAAAACTATAACCACACTATACCATATCCAATGGTGCACCAAGTTTAACCACAAAACCTGGTAAGCTCACTAGAGCTCGTATGAGTGAATAAACAATAAACCTCAATACTTCATAATAATCAAATTATCAGCGTAAACAAGCATGACTGCTAACACTTCAATAATTACTTCATTTTCATGGCCGATCCAAACTGGCCAACTACAACCGATCCTCTATTGATCATTCCAACAAGAATGTCCATATCTGATTGTACAATTTAGGCTCACCACTGTACCATTACCATAGCACATCTAAGCTGACTGCCAAATGCTAGGAACCACTGTACTATTACCATAGCACACCCAGGCTCATTGCCAAATGCTAGGATCAATTGTACGCTTTGGTGCACTGCCACATGTACAATCATTGATGCACTCTCGACCAATCAGGTCCAATGACTCAATCTAGCTCACCAGGCCCAACCATTCACTTCTGGCTACTTAAAAGCCTATTTCACAACTATTAACCACGATAATCATCAAGATCAATCTTAATCTTTGATCTAAACCTAGGACTTATCTTCTTTTGATCAAACTGTTAAACTTAGGATTCACCATCCTTCGATTCAATCCTAGAATGCTATCCTAGACTTTCCAATCTTAGCACACAAGCAATCAATTGGAAACACAAACAGACAATCACAAGTTTAATAATAATACAAATAAATTCAAAATTCAAAACTAGAAATATCCAACTTAGTTCAATCACTCACAGTGTTTAGAGGTTAAGACAGATTGACCATGTTACGTCGACCACGTGAAATGACCAAAATGCCATCGAACGATCACGCTTGCTCGGATTCCCAAATCCGGCAGCACGATGGCATCAAAAATACAATTTCTAAGCCTAGGGTACTTGTTAATACTAGACAGTTCACAAAAACAAGCCGTTAACAACCAAAACGGTGGTTGCCTAGCCACATACCAACACCAAAACCTCACCAAAAATCACAGAAAGTCACCCAAGCTCGGAATTGATCCTATGAGGTTCCGAAGGGGATAGAAAGCACAAGAAACCACCTAATACTACCACCACGCATGGCAAAGCTGTGGTGGCCGTGGCTGCCCAACCTGGGTATTTAAAAATACACACTTTCAGCTCCAACCAAGCACATAGAAAAGAAAGGGAGATCGATGGGATTGGAAACCATAGCTCAATCAACGAAAATCATCACTGGAAAGGCTAGAATTTCACCAGAGACACCGACTACTTCAAGGCTTCAATTCGCTACGTACGGCGGTCCAACGGCTCAATTGAACCCATGAACGTGACGGGCTCGACAAGAGAAAGAGTTCTGGGTAGGTGGGAGCTCGCATTGCTGTCAGAAACTGCAAATCACTGTTGGAGCCCTAAATCGATGTGAATTGGGTAATGGGTTCTGGGCTTTTTCCGGGGAAATCGTGGCCAAGGGAAGATAAAGAAACTCGAGCCGAGCTCGAGAAGACAAAAGCAGCCTTAAGCACCACCGTACGCTCCCCACACACTGGTGGAAGGTACGGCTGAGAGACAGAGACGCGAGAGAGGGACACGTCAGGGAGAAGAGAGAGAAAATGGGTTTTTAAAGAATTTAAACCACCTTTGACTTTTTAAAATGTCCATTTTCGAAATTACCAAGTCGTCCTTTACTTCACACGTCCATATCTCTCAAATTGTAATTCTGATTAACGCATGCTTCGTGCCTACGAACTTGTGAGCTCGAGACCTTTCTAACGAGCCCAAAGTCAAAAACAAAGGTTTATTAGAACAAAAGGCCAACTTTTGGGTCCCACTAATTTTAAAACAAAATTTAAAATTTACCCAAAATCAAGTTCTTTTGGTATCAAATCCCGAAACCCTTGAAATTAAACCCAAATAAAATTTTATAAAATTTCAGGGTCTCACAAAAAGGGACCACTAGTACCACATGCACTTGTCCATTAGTGAAGGGTTAAAAAGTCTAAGTGGACCTTAGAGGAAAGAGAATGTTGAAAATGGGTATTAAGCGAAGTCGCCCTAAAATGAATTTGATACTGTTGCTTTATCAATTACATACACCATTATCCTTTTCGGCCCAAATATCTTTAGGGTCCTGTTTGGACCTAATGTTGCAATTTTAATGAAGTGGGATTGAGATACACGAGTAAAAGGTCCCGTGAGCACAAATACCACCTGGACTATACGGGATGTGCTCCTGTACCACCCAAAAAAAAAAAAAAGATTTTTACTATTTACCACCCATAGTTCATTACATGTGACAATTTGCCATTTCTCGTTAGAATTAGTTCATTTAGTGTTAAAAGCAGGCATGTGATGGTCAAGTCAAAGGGAATTTATGTCAAATCCACATGAATGGTTGACTATGTGGACTGTTGGTGTTCGACAATCAAAAGAAATTTGAAAGAAAGAAAAATTAAAGGTAAAGTAAAGGTGAAGAGAGAGCGTGAGAGATGCAGAGGTAGAGAGATTTAGGTTTTGATTTTGGTAAGGGTTGTTGAAGAATTGAAGCCAAGAATCAATTCAGGTGGGAATCTCAACTACAAACTGTTGCAGAATTTGATGGATGATCAAGAAAAGAAATTTGGGGACCCTACAAACAAAGGTACATGCATCCTTTTGCGTGATACTGTATAATAAACTCATGCTTTTGCACAATGTGTGGCCATGGTGTTGTCTTTATATACTGATTGATTGATTCTCTTTATGTATATGTTTTGATTTTTTTTTTTTGGCTTTATGCGTTAGTGGTCATTTTACTCTGTTGGTTAGAAATTATTTATTACTCAATCATTTTGCTGTTTGTTATAATATTTTATTGCTCAATGTGACCTCCACTTGATATTCTTTATTATTAGTTTGCTATGCTTTAAGTCATTGAGTTTTGTCTGTTGTGTTGATGTTGGTGTACTCTGTTCTATTTGGCATTTTGTTCTTTATTATTATTGCCTAAATTGCTACAAAAAAAAAAAATTGCCGCTAATAGTAAGCTGGTTTATTTTGGGTTCAATGTCACGCCCCGACCCTCGGGCACGTGAACACCAACTGAACCTTAAAGCTGTTCCTGTTTTCTGAAGCTGTGGGCCCTTTTTCTGAAAGCTTTCTGAAACTGTGAGCCATGAATATAAAATAATTTACTGAAACAACTGTAAGTTACAAAAGCACGTTCATAAAAACAAGCTGTAAAACCTTTACACGAAAAACAACTGTAAAACCAAGTTTCTGAAATGCTGCTGGTCCCACTGCCTCGTCTTCTCTCCACTGCCTCCTCAGCTTGCTCAACCTACAAAATCAAACTCTGCACCCAACCACAGGTGCACCGGGTTTACAAACAAACCCGGTAAGCTCACTAGAGCTCGTATGAGTGAAATCTAACTGAAAACCTCAAATTAAACTCAAATAAAATAATCAGTCACAATCCATTCTAAGCCTTAGATCACAATCAAACCACAAATCATAAATCATAATCCTTAACCTGATCACCAATCCTCTAAACCAACCAATTCACTATCCCAATCTGTAATACCTCAATTATCCTCAATTGATCCCCTAAACTGGAATTCACCTCGAATTACACCACAAGGTCCTAACTTAGAATCCCACTAGATTCTCCAATAATCTTAGAATCCTCGATATCCATTCAGAACCAACTTAAACCTCAATTAATCCTTCCACTATCCCCAAATAACCTTTAGAACCCACTAAATCCTCAATTAAAACCACTGATACTCCGATCTTTTATTTACCCTTAAATCTCAAATGACCTTTGTTACTCAAACCCCGGTAATCAATTCTCGCCTAAACCTTTAAATTCAAAGTTTCTCAACACCTCACTGTCACCCTTTGAGATTCCCCTAGCTTTAAAACATTTCATAAAAATCCACGAAAGAGAAAATAATTACCGATTTCAAATCCGCTTTAAAAACTCTTAGAAACCAATAAAACTGATCAAAGTCTCAAATTATAAAACAAGAACTAAAAACTCTGATAAATCAATAAAACTGGTCAAGTTCCCAAAATATCAATTAAGAACTGAAATCTATAATTCTCAAGAACAACTGTAAGCTGACAAGAAATGAAAACCATCACGCAATCCACATCCAGCAAACCTGCCGTACATGCGCAGGGCTCACAACCTGCCGTACGCATGCAGGGCCAATAATCCTGCCGTACATGCGCAGGGCCTACGACCTGCCGTACGCATGCAGGGCCAATATCCTGCCGTACATGTGCAGAGCCAGGGTCTGTCATACACATGCAGGGCCAATATCCTGCCGTACGTGCACGCAGGGCCGCCCCCAAAGGGCAAGGCATCCCGACACACGGCCCAAAGCCTATGTGTGTGCCGTGATGGGTCCCAAAGACCTGTATAACCTGAGAAGCTGAACGAGTACCAACTGGGTGCTTTGAAAACCGTACCAATCCGAAACGAATATTTCTATTTCAAATCACCGAAAACCAGGTTTAAAGCCTTTTTGATATGACTAGAAAATAAATCAAAACTCGAACTTGAAATTAAATCCTTTCTTAGAGAACCAAAGGTTGCCAAAAACTGATAAGTAAGATCAAATCTTTAACTTTGTCCCAGAATAAAACTGAGTTCTCAAAATCAGTTTCCAAAACCAAAAATCCACACTAAAACACTTTAAAAAGCAATAACCTTAAAACCCCCGGGAATCCCAATTCTAACCAAAAGTCTCCACCTGGACTCACCGGTCCTCAACAAACCACTAAATCCTTACTTAGTCCTCAATCAAACCTTTAAATCCTCGGAAATTCCATTCCTAATTCCGTACCCCTCTTAACTAGTAACCAGCAACCAAACAACAAGCACTCAAGCAACCAAGTAACTAATTAACCTGAGAATTAAAGGATCTTAGGTTCACTCACAGTGACCACGCGAAAAGACCGAACTGCCCTTCGTGTCCTTCGTGGCTCCTTTGCTCGGATTCTAAAATCCGGCAGCATAACAGCATCGGGAATACAAATTCCCAAGCCGAGCGTACCTGTTAGGACCAGACAACCAAGCAACAACAACAAAGTTCACAACCAAGCCAATAAACAACCGAAACGGCGAGAACCACCACGCACGGGGGTTGCCCGACCCCGGAAAACACACTCGAAAGGTCCGAGAAACTCACCCAAACTCACCCACAAGCTCGGGTGGTTGGCCCGAGGCCAAAAACCAAGAAAACGGTCGCTGGAACCGTCACACGCAGCGAAACCCACAGCGGTCAACGGGTAGTCAACGGCGGTCAACTGCCAAAAACGAAAGTCACGTTTAGCTAAAACGAACTACACAGGCACGTAAAGGAGATCGAGGGGATCGATTCTCGAACCTGGGTCGACGGCCAAAAGTGGCCGGAAAAGGAGGAAAACTGGCTGGAAAGCCGCCGGCCTCCCTAGCTCCGATCCGCCGCCCACGGCGGTCCAACGGGTCAATCGAACCCACCAACACGCTGGGCTCGACGAGAGGAAGAGATCTGGGCAGGTGGGAGGTCGCGTCGTCGCTGGAATCGCCGAGATCGCCGCCGTGACGCCGACTGTGCACGCGCGGATTCTCTCTTTCCGGGCTATTTCGGGAGGAACCGCCACCACCAGAGGGAAGAGGGAGGCGGCGCGAGCACGACGAGCCAAAAACCAGGCCGGCCCGCCGCCGGACGCGCCCCGACGCGCCGGCGAAAGGCGCGGCTGGGATGAGTGTCGCGAGAGAGAGAGAGAAATTTCGGGAGAGAGGAGAGAGAAACTGCCTGATTTCTGGGGTTCTGTGCCCCCTTTTAAAAATCCAACTTTTTCAAAATTACAAACTTGCCCCTCTCTTCACACGTACGTAACTTTCATACCGTAGCTCCGTTTGACGCGTGCTACGTGTCTACGAACTCGTGAGGACGAGACCTTTCCAACAAACCCAAAGTCAACGCGAAAAGTCCTCCTAAACAAAAAAGTCAACTTTTGCCCCCTTTTAAAAGTCAACTTTAAAATTTAGAAAACGCCAAAACGTTTTACTTTCCAAATAAAATCCCGAAAATCTTTAAAAACTTTTCAAAACAACTTTTGAAAGGTGCGGGGTGTTACATTCAAGTTAATTTATGTGTTAAAAGTCTAGACTAAAAGCATATTTACATTAAATTAAAGATGAGTGGTATAGGAAGAACATGCTAGTATATGGGAGTGAAGAACATGCAAACCCAAAATAAAGTCCAACCTTAATTGGTAAATTTTTTATTGGCACAAAGCTGGAAAGAACCAAATGGTCCAAAATGAAAGCTAGTAGATTTGAGAAGTTAGTATTTGTTTAAGAAATCAAACAAACATTCTATTTTTTAGAGTCCTCATGCAGCAAATAAAATCAATTACCTTTAATTCAATTAAGAGAAAAAACAAATGGTACAGCAAAAACTCATTATTCAATTAGTCACAAACTTAATGTTAGAGTCTGTCTTGTATTTTTTTAATTCTTTTAATTCGTTGTACTATAACATGTATAAATTTTAAAATGAGTTGCACTTAATTTGTATAACTTATATAACTTGCTTATTGTGCAGATGGTCAATATTCTCACTTTTTCACATCTGAATTTTTTGAGATGTTGACTTCTATGAATGTACCCCAACCACACCACCCACCACCTGAGAGACCCCACTCATCAGTGCTTGAACCTAGTGACATCAATCTTCACTGCCTCAACCATAAGCTACACATGAGGATGATGAATTGGTGGATATAGAAGTGAGAGATGATGAAGAAGATTCAAAATTTTTAGATACTAATTATGAACAACATCCTGCAGATATTTCTGTACATGTGGATAATGATGATTTTGCATTTGAGGAGCATGTTGAGGCTGCTAGTGGGGAAGAAATTCAAAGTGAGCTGCCACCAGAGGATCCATTGTCTGATGATGCAAACATTGATGAGCTTATAAGCAGATGGTAGCTGTAGTGATGATGAGGTTAACCAAGTCTTGAAGAAAAAAAATAAGAGATTGCCACGATTCAAACAATTTAGGAAAGCAACTGATTTAAGAACAATGAAGCCTCAGTTAGGTCAATTAGTGTAGATGATTTTAGAGCAGCTGTGAAGGAGCACTTAATTAATGAAGGTATAATGTACAAGTTTCAAATAAATGATTATTAGAAGAGGGTAAATGCAAGGAGGATGGTTGCCCTTGGTTTATCTTTGCATCAATTGATGGGAACCCGAGTAGGACCAACCTTTGTGGGTGAAGACTTTTGTTGGGACTCACTTATGTAATAAGGATGACAGCAAGAATTGAATTAAAAGTTCTTGGTTGGCTGTGTATGAAGACAATTTGAGAATCAACCCTAGATTGGATGTTGCCATAATTAAAGATAAGGTGAGGAAAGACAAAATGGGTGAAATATCTAGATGGCAAGCATATAAAGGTAGGTCAAAGGCAAATCTAAAGTTTGTGGGTTCTTATGAGGAGCAGTATAGGAAGCTTTGGGAGTATATTGCTGTTTTTAGGAAGTATAACCATACCAGTACAATCAAAATGAAAACGACATGGAGGGTAGAAAGGTTAGGTTTCAGAGACTATATGTGTGATTTGCCGCCCTCAGGCAAGGGTTTCTAGTTGTGTGTAGGCCTGTTGTGGGAGTAGATGGGTGCCATTTAAAGGGACCTCATCTTGGACAACTTCTAACATAAGTTGGCATATATGGAAACAATGGAATGTTTCCAATTGCCTATGTGGTAGTTAAAATTGAGAATAAGAGTATATGGTCTTGGTTTTTTGAGTTGTTGAGGCAAGACTTAAATATTGAAGATGAGCATGGCTTGGTTGTTTGTGAGTGACAAACAAAAGGGTTTGACAGGAGCTGTGGAGTCCTTACTGCCCAAGGCTGAACACAAACATTGTGTTAGGCATCTGTATAACAATTCAAGAGGAAATATCAAGGTTTGGAGCTTAAACAAATATTATGGTCAGCTGTAAGGGCTACAACCATAGAATGGTTTACCATTGATTGGAGAAAATGGAGAAATTAGATGAACATGATACCAATTGGTTGAGGGATACCAATGCTTCCCATTGAAGCAAATAACACTTCAGTAAGGATCTACAATGTGATATGTTGTTGCACAACTTTGTGTGAGGCTTTCAATGCAACCATTTTGGATGCTAAAGATAAGCCAATTCTGAGTTTGTTAGAGAGGATAAGGATGTTTTTGATCTTAAGGATGACAAATCATAGAGCAGTTTGTGACAATTGGGTAGGTGATACTGGACCAAGAATTTGAGTTAGAGAAGAATAGGGTTGATAGTAGCTTGTGCATCGCTTATTATGCAGGTGAGAAAAAAATATCAAGTACAACATATGCATAATAGAATCTATGAGGTAGACTTGGCAAGGCACCATTGCTCTTGTAGAAGATGGAATCTAACAAGGATACCATGTGGACATGCAATTGCATGCATTGGAAGAAGACATAAAGACCCTGTTCTGCATGTCCATTTTTATTATAAGTAAGGATGCATGGAGAAAGGCATACATGGATAGGATGAGGCTAGTGAACCACCTACACCACACGCTGGGAACAATCCAAGAACCTACCATATCACCATTTCATGCACAAAGTTTGGGGAACAAAGTCACAATCAAATGACATGTGGGAGGAAAAAGGAAAGAAGTGCTCAGGTGTAATATTATCTATACTTTGTTTTTTTAGCAATTAAATCATTTTAATTTAATTTAATAGTCTTAAGCTTTTAACTGCAAGGTTAAGTGAATGGAAATGTTTCAAAAGCATCAGGTTCAATTGTGGAGCCTAGTAATGCAACTTCCCATACTAATGAATTAATTGTGATACATGTGATGTGTCATTACTTTATTACATAAAGAACTCATATTGGTGCAAGCTAGTTCTCAGGCTGAAAAGAGTAATAAACCATCAAGTATTCTAATAAATGCAAAACTGTAATATCCCTAAAAAAAATAAAATATACATATATATAATAAAATAAATTTAGTTATAGGCTTTAGAATAGGCTAAGTACTTAACTTTGGATAACATTTTTTTAGGCCAAGCAAAGAGATGTTTTGAGTGAAAAGCCCAACTAAATAAATAAAGGAAAAGCATATGTATATAGACATATACATATATGTTTGATGGCTAGATACTTGGAAGGCAACTCTTATAGTTGGATGTTTTTAGATGGCTTAATTTCTCATTGGTTTTGTGGTTTGTGTGTGAGCTTGAGATTGGTGAAAGGAAAGGTGGTTTGTGTGTGAGCTTGTGATTGGTGAAAGGAAGGTGGTTTGTGTGTGAGTTTGTGATTGGTGAAAGAAAGGTGGTGAGGTGTGTGAACTTGTGATTTGTTTTAAAAGTGTGAGTCACCACTAGTAGTGATTATAAGGCATGAGTCATTACTTAAGTAATGATAGCCATTCCAATGGCATAACTAGATGAGCTAATAAATGGTTACTTGAACCAAGAAGTTGGCTATAAATTGGGAGGTTGTGTGAGTGATGAGCACTCTTAAGCAACCAAGGTACCAAGGAAAGAGAGAAAGAAAGAAACAAGGAGAGAAAGAAAGAAGGAGCAAAAGAAAGAAAGAGAGAAAGAAAGGAGAGAAAGAAGGAGAGAAAGAAAGAAAGAAAGAAAGAAATAGAGAAGAGAGAAAGAAAGGAGAGAAAGAAAGGAGAGAAAGAAAGAAAGAAAGAAAGAAATAGAGAAGAGAGAAGAAAGAAGAGGGAGAGAGCTAGAGAAAAGGGCATGGAAAAAGAAAGGAAAACTTAAGAAGGTTAGAGTTAAATTTTAAGCTTTATCCTTCTTAGTTGTTTAAACTTTGTTGAAACTAACATCTTTTAGTCATCTGTGGTTTTTCTTTAGGAATTCATAGGTTTTAGCCTCTATAGAACTTAAGAGATTAGAAAGAAAGGTGAGCTCAAGGAACCCATGGAGACATGGGTGTCCTTATTAAATTTTGTTAAAGTTGAGTTTTAAACTTTCAACTACAAACCTTTATTTTATGTTTTTAAATAAAAATAACTCTTAGGGCCCGTTTCGATAGAGGGTGATTTGGATTTGGATTTGGATTTGAGATCTCCAAATCCAAATCCTCTTATTTGGTATAATTTAAAGGAATGTATTTGGATTTGGGCAAAATCCAAGATGGATTTGAGAGGGTTAAATCCATGAATTTCAAATACATTCTCCAACTAGGTATTTGAAATTCCACCATCCCACCCTCTCTCTCTCTCCCTCACCTTCGGCCACAATTGTCGGCGATCACCGTCGGCCACCCTCCGGTGACTTTCCGGTGATTTTTTCAGCCATCTTAAATTGTCAAAAAAATAAAAATAAAAATTGAAATACTTTGTGAAATCCTTGCATTTAAATTTTTTATCCAAACAATGGAATTTCAAATCTATAGATTTCAATTACATGGATTTCAAATGCATAAATTTAAAATCCAAATCCAAATCCAAATTCAAGAATCCAAACAGACCCTTAAATTATCTTATTATAGTCCTAGAAACTTGTTTTGTGGTTTAAAATAGAAAGAAAATGAAAAACAAAGAGACTCGAAAAATCTGAAGATTTTCTCAGAAAATTCACAGTTTTAAATGGCTTCCTTTCAAGACTTATAACTAGAGTTTTAACTACTTATTTTGAAAGATATTTATATGGTTGTAAAGATGGAGTTACAAGCTTTAAAATGAGTATAAGATTACTAAATTTCGTCAATTTTTGACATATCAAAAGGAGGTTGAAAGTTGAAGAAAAATCTGGAAATTTTCTGGAAAAATGACAGTTCGGGTAGCTTACTTTGTGGTCATCTATCTTGAGTTTTCTGGCTCTGTTTTGAACAAATATTTACATGGTTATAAAGAGATGATGCAGATCTTTAAAATAAGTATAAGTTTACATTATTTGATGAAGGTTTGATAGGTTAAACAGTAAGCCAAAGTTGAGATAAAAACTGGAAAACATGGGCTGTTTTGAAGAATATATTGAATAATCACTAGCTAGCGACCTTAGCATGTGGCTGTGCTTGCGGCTGCTTGCGGCAGCATTCTTGGCCCAATCTTGACTATTCTAACTATGTTTTTCATTACGAGTGTAATGGTACTAATTTTAAGTCAATCGGACACCTATAAGTTAGAATCTGAATTATACTCTTCTTAAGAAGAAAGTGAAATTAAACTGAATATTGTTATATTATATCTAAACTATAAAATATTGAATTGTTATAGACCCGGGCACATGGAAATGAACTGAGAGAGAACCCTTCAAGAAATTAAGGTAGGTCGTACCCAATGACTGGACTCTATAATTATATATATATATATATATTGTTGCTTGGTGTAATCCTTGTGTGATATATTCTACTTTATTCAATCCAAACTGTTCTCATTCTTGTCAGTCCAATTATTATGGTTATTCTTTTATTATCATTGTTCCATCTTTATTATTATTTATAAAATAAATAGTGAAGTTATGGCTTGATGTTTTTATCATTTATCATTATCATAATATTGAAGATATATGTGTGGGAATGATCATTTAATTTTCATTACTGATTATGGCATTACATGCATAATCAAAAGTGCATAAGAAAAGGGTGGTTGTGAACTGTGTTAAGAAAACGATTAATTGAGACACCGAGGTGATGCACGCTATGGGACATGTAGGCATGTTTGTCTTTTGTGTGTGTCAACGGGAGTAGATAAGGAGTGAGTACATGCATTGCTCATCTTTGCACACATGATTGACAGTGATTATTTACTATTTTATTAAATGTTGATCAAGTGTAATGGTTGTCCATGAGGAACTAAAAGCCTCTACTGAGCTTTAAGAGCTCACGCTGTTAACAAACTTGTGCAGGTGCTAATTCGGAGAAGGAACATCAAGTGGTGCCTAGGAAATTGCTGTGCTTATTATTCCACTATTAGTAGCAAATAAATGTAAATCAACAATTAATTACCCTGTAATTTGAAACTTACCTACTTTGATATAAAGTAATAGCTTGTAGTGACTTATTTGAGAATTTCGTTTTAATTTCTAGGCCAAATTAATTTAATCTACGCTAGTATATATCACATGTTGGTTGGAGTAAATTAATTTACTTCGATCAGGATGTGATCCACACCCTAAATCTGAGATATATAGGTATATTTGAGATTTGGGGCATGACAAAAACCAAGTGCACCAGTCAATGCAATTGCCTCAAGTAGCCAACCAAGTGCACCAGTCAGACCAACTGCCTTAAGTAGCCAACCAAATGCTTACATGCCAATTCCAACACAGTCCTACATGAAAACCACTTGAGTGAAGAAAATGATCACTAAGTCACTTGCAAAGAAAAGAATGATTTGGAAACCATAGGATGAATTTATTGTATTTTGGTGTTGTTAATGATCTAATTAGGTGCTTCTTATAAATTTGGTATATTTTGGTGCTGTTGATGCTCTTTTGGAACTTTGCACAGGGTTTAGCACCTTTTTTTGGATCTACATAAATGGGTTTATGTAAACCTTTTTTGAAACTTGATATATTAATAGGTGTAGCTACCCTATTTTGGTCCTTTCATGTAACTGTTTATGCATACTAGTGTTGGACTTTAATAATTGTTAATTTCTATTATGCAATGTTTTGGTTCTTTTATGAATACCTTAATTGGATTGTATTGCACATATTCTGATTTATTTTGATAACATATGGTACTGTATGGATTTGTTTGATTTTATTTTCTCCATTATATTATCGAGAAAATATACTCTCTCTTTTTTTGCTTACAAGAGAAAAAAAAAAAAAATTATTAAGTGCTACAAAATAATGGTTCTTCTCTGCTCCTTTTTTATTTGACCATAAAATAGCTAAACCTTTTACCTTTATAGCCAACAAGAAGTAAGAGGAAAGGAGAACTATTGTTAGAGGGAAGGATCACCAAATTTGGCACTCAAATGGCCTAGGTGGAAGGAAAAGTGAGGGAAACACAAATTTAACTTGATTTGATGAAAATGTCCCTATTTTTAACGGGATAAATAGACAGACTCTAATAGGAGGTGGTAGATTGTCATATGTAACAAAGTATGGGTGAAAAATAGTAGAAATCTTTTTTTTTTTTGGTAGTACGGAAGCACACCCCTTATAGTCTAAGTGGTATTTATGCAAAAAAAAAACCCAAAGATTAAAGGTTAAAATAAGGGTAAAGTGGTCATCTTAATCTAAATTATGGAAAGAAAAAATTTGGTATTTGTATTTTACCCCCAAAAACAAATTTGGTCCTTATGGTTTCAAAACTCGACATTTGGTTCTTGTGTTTTATATTGTTTACAATTTAAGAACATTTTATAAACAAGATAAAATTTTTTTCATAAATTAAAACTAATAAACTCAAAAGTTTTACTAAAAATGACAAAAAATTATGTATATAACCTTCAATTTGATTTTTAAACAAAAATTAAAATATTGAGTTTGTTAAAATTATCCTTATATTGCAAAAATATAAAACATAGGGATCAAATGGAAATTTTGAAACTACATGAACCAAATATGTTTTCAGGATAAAACACATGGATCAAAAATCTTTATTTTGCTTTTTTTTTTTAAAGGATAAAAAGAGCAAGTTCAGATACCCATGGAAATTTCTATCAAGAATTAATGACAAAAACACTTGATGAACCATTTAACTCAAATTAAGTCCAACAATATTGTCCTTAACCCAATCGCTTAGAATGATTTCTCAATAAAATTTGAATGGTATGTTGATTTTGTATTATTTTTTTCGGAATGCCGCGTTGATTAAAATGTAATAAACTGATGGGTTTGTTGTCCATAACCAATGACTAAGGTGCGTCTGTTAGGTAGTATTAAGGCCGGATAGTCTTACATAAGTCACTAACCATATTTGATGACGTGTAGGACACCTAAGTCACTAACCATATTTGATGACGTGTGAGACTAACACTAAGGCCCTTTACAATGCCACCGGATTTTGAGATCTAAGAGTTAAGTTAGGTATCACTTTTGGGTATATCTCCCAATAGTGGACTGGAAAAATGATACCCAATTGTATTGATTTGTAATTTTAATCCCCAAAATTGGCTATACAATATAGCCAATACCCAAAGTATGAATAGCCCACACATAAGAACCCACGTGAAGGATTAAGCTTGGAATAAAGGTTGATCCACTCCAGATAGCCCCTGCATTGCCGGCCCCAACTACATCATTAGTCAGCAATAGCAGCTTTGTAGTGTTGATTTGCAAGTTGCTGTTGCACATTGAACGGCTGAGATTTGAATGGCCTAACAGTCAATTTTCGGAAGGCTAAAATCATCTTGTCGTTGGCAATCAATAGCTAGAATCTGCTATATGGTATTTTTTTTAAGAAAAAAATGCCAAAAGATGCATAAAAATTAAGATAAATTTTGTAAAAGGCCAAAAAAAATCATAGAAAAAAATAAAAATTACCCTAATGTTTCCAACGGCTAGATAACCAAAAAATCTTTATAAAACTCATTCTTTATGGTTTTTTCTTCACCTCTTTCTCTTTTTTACACAATATTTCCATCAAATTTAGTGAATTCAAGATGGTTAGAAAATAAGTTTTGTCCCATAATGAAGATAAAATTCTAGTTCAAGCTTGGCCAGAGAAGTCTCTAAATTCAGAGCTTGGAGCAAATCAAAATAGTGATATATTTTGGGGTGAAATTTACTCGATTTTTTAGCGTAATTTGGACACACCAACTGATAAAACATTGGGTGCAATTAAATCATGATGGAAGAACCTTGCTAGCTATTGTAACAAATTTCATGCATTGTTGATGGAGGTCGAGAGAAACCATTCAAGCGGTTTGAATGAGGCCATGGCGATAAGTTTGATTTTATTAAAGTGTATTTTTATGAAAATGATGTATGTTTTTGCCTTTGATAATCTTGATTGGGTATTCATGTGTCATAATTTGTGTGTTTACAAAAGCACTTAGGATATATGAAATCAAAAATAAAGGAAAAGAGTTTAGCTCGCTCCATATATGGCCTGATTTACGCAAATGCGCTAAGTATTTATGCCAATGCGCTAAGTATTCAGTTGCAAACACATCGGTATGGGTAAGTTCGATGGTGGTGGCTGATGACACACCGAATGATCCCAATGCGACGCCCTTTGATATACAGAGAAAAACTCACCCTCTTGGCAACTAGTAGGTCTGTCACGACTAACCCCAATAGGAAGGAATAAACTAAAGTGGGCTAACGCATATCCTCCCCCACCAAGTTCGAATTCAATGACCGATCACGTGTAGGTGAGGAAATGAAACTTGAATGGCAAAGGACGAGGCAAGAAAGAGAAGTAGCATTGCTGGAAAGAGAAGCGGCTAGAGACAAAGAATGACAAGCATATCAAAGGGTGAAGCAAGAGAGAGAGAAGGCAAAAAAGAAGCAAGAGAACGAGAGAGGCTTGAAAGGGCAATAAAGTGGGAGGAAGGTCAAATTATGAACAAAGACCTCACGAACATGAAAGACATGCAAAAAGTGTATTGGGGGGAGAAAAAAGCTGAGATATTTACAAAAAGATGTGCACGTGCTACCTTAAGCTGATCCAACCATATTTCTGATACATGCAGATACTACCCTGATATCTCCAACCTCAACGGATCATATCCGGGGTACCATCCCAACCACTAGAGTTGGACTATCAATTAGGTTTTTTTAATTATATTTTAGAGCTTCAAGAGTTGAATCATGTTTTTATTTTTTTTTCGATTATATTTTTAATATATTCGTGTCAATTATGTTTGTGTGAAATGACTACTCCACTGCATGACATGACTACTCCATAAGACTGCATGATATGACTACTCCCTAACTTTGCATGAAATGATTAATCAGTAGTCCTGCATGAAATGACTACTTAGAGACCATGCTTGAAATGACCACTCTTTTATGGAGTAACCTTCTCTATAAATTGTGATACATTCGTCCATGTGTTTAACATTGTGTTAAAATACTCAAGATAACTTCTCATCTAATCAACACTTCAATGAATCCTTTCAACTACGATCAGTCTTCTTCCTTATCTGATTTGAGTCCTCCCAAGAGTAGGCATAACGGGTTACACTCTGATGTTAGTTACGAGATAGAAGAAGAAGGCCGAATGGTGGTGGGGCGAGGTATTATGTCCATGGTTCAATCTAACCTGGTCATACAACCACGTCATGGTGGAACGAATTCCCGTCAGTGTTACACATGTACACATCGGGATAGAGAAGGCACGCACCAACGTCTGCTGGAGAGTTACTTCATAACCGCACCTTTAGAAGACACTGTGACTTTTAGGCAACAATACCGTATGCATCAACCCTTGTGTAATAGGATTCTCAACAATGTGTGTGAATATGATCATTGGTTCCATTCCAAACCAGATGCAATTGGGAGGTATGGTTGCAGACCTCATTAGAAGGTAACTACGGCCTTAAGAGTGATGGCGTATGGCTGTCCCTTCGATGCGGTTTCAGAGCTATTGACCATTATTGAAGGAACCGTGAAAGATGCATTATACCATTTCTTCTGATCCATCACCAACGTCTACAAAGATGAGTATCTCCCTAAACCGATTGTGGAAGAGATGTCAAGACTGTTGCAAAAAAGATGTTAGAGAGGATTTCCAAGAATGATTGGAAGCTTAGACTGCATGCATTGGGTCTGGCAAAATTGCCCCACGGCTGAGCAAGCCCACTATCGTGGGCATTACCACATCCCTACCATTATTTTGGAAGCAGTGGCGTCATACGACATGTGGATTTGGCACGCAAACTTTAGATTTCTGGGTGGTAACGACGACATTACTGTACTGGACTACTCACATCTATTCAATGTAGAGATATCCAGAAGGGCCCATAAGGTGAAATTCATTGTCAATGACCAGGAGTACAAAATCCCGTACTATCTTGCTAATGGGATCTACCCCTAATTGGGCCACCCTTATTTCATCGGTGCGCAATCTGATTCTGAAACCTCATAAATTATTTGTGAAGAGACAAGAAGGCTACTGTAAGGATGTGGAGAGGGCCTTCGAGATATTAAAAGCACGATGGCAAATTATCAAACGGCCTGCTCGGTATTTGAGTCCCAATGATTTAGGGTACATCATGAAGGCATGCAGTATATTGCATAATATGATGTCGAGGATGAGCAAACCTACAATGATCCAGCCAATATGATAGGGCCATAAGAAGGGCAGAAGCAGAGTATGATGGGATGGAACCAAGCAGATAAGGTGGGCTTCCATCATCCCTTACTGAGCAAAATGCTTGTCGAAATTTGCTAGGTCGAGGCATTTGAATCCATCTTTGAAGAATAATTTGATTGAGCACATATGGGTCCAAGAAGGAAATGCCCCACTTGGTTGAATTTAGAATCACAGGTCATCAGTATTGCTTGAATTATCTACTATTAGGATTATGCTTTTTGAGAATTATGTTTAATAATGCGAGTGTGACTTGTTCTCGACCTATTTAATGGTGTGTGTTTGTCAATTTTATGTTTGTGAAATGAAATAAAGGCATTGATTACTTTTTTGTGACTTAACATGACATGATAGACAACAATGCACTGCCAATAACACGTGATTCAATGACCACTCACATGTTGTAAATAATTCACTCAATACATGACAAGATTCAATACACTGATTCCACACTTTAACCAATGCACACCACTGTTGCTTCACATGTGTTGCATTTATATTTGTGAAAAAACAGGGTATCCAATGGCTATGAACTTTGGTATTATTTTTCTATAAATACCAACTGATTGCACTTGTAGATCTCCCATATCCACCACTTATAGTTAGAAATGGCTTCTTCCTTAGAGCAAAGGTGCAAGTGTTCTCTTAATAACCCAGTTGCACCACTATGCGACTATTATTGGGTGGAAAGATATCCCCAATCAGACTGGTGCAAGTCTGTCGAGGATATCCTCGCTCCATTATGTAACTTCTGCTTGAGTTTGGAGCTCAAAGTCTTGGCTAATCACCCAAATAGTAGGCACCAATGGATAAACCACTTGCATGCGCCAGAACCCCCAGTACCATGCTAACACAAGCCTCCCAACCTATTACCTTGTGAAAATGTGAGCTGGAGGTGAGGATCGACGAAGCTCTACATGGATCCTAGCCTGATTCGCCCCCATAGCATCAAAATGACCAGTTAGGCTGAGTCATATAGATGCATACCACCAAGAAAATAAATCGGATAATTGTGGCTTTGTTGTTGGGTGTTGTATTTGGTTGTTTATTTTTTAAGATGGTTTTTGTTGCAGTAGTCTAATTTTACGTCTTTGTTCAGAGTTTGGTTGATGCTAGTGTGATGAATTTATCTTTTCTGTCATTGTTCGGGTTATGAAATAAAAGGAATGTGTTTGTATCAACTATTCTTATTGTGTCCCTTGTTTTTTGATTGAATTTCAAACATATTTAACGTTTAACTTTATTAATATTTTAATATTAATATATTAAATTTGGTATCACTTTGAAAAGAAAAATAAATTATTAACTATGATATAATTTTTAGGATCATTAAAGATTGTAAGCTTTAAATTAATGAGTCATTAATCAATTTTAAGATTGAGTAAATAAATATCCAAAGCTTGATCTCTATTTTGGCTCTCAACACCATTGTGGTGTTGATACCCATAATATTAAAAAATTACTTTTTGATACCCAAAATGAGTATAAGGTATTTAGGTATTAAGGTAAACCATTATAGAAGGTCTAAGTGAGACAATACAAGGCCACTCAATTAAAAAAGCATTACTAGACCTCGTTGTTTAGCACCATTCAAATGGAGGTTGCTAAATAAAATCTGTCTAGGGGCTCCCAAAATAGCAAGCGATGCTCTCTTTTTGCTCGCACTTCCTCATCGTTCTTCTTCAGCTCATCGACAAATCATCTCTCTCTTTCTCTTTACTAGACATTAGGGATGACTTCTGTTGGATATTTTTCTTTTTCTTTTTCAATTTTGATTGTTAGATCTTAGTCTTTTGGTATTTTTGATAGCTTGAATTTGTGGGTTTTAAAGTTTGATGGGCTTTTACGGCCAAGTAGCTTCGTTAAAGAAAGCTTTGGCTAAGACCACTTTCACTTCGACTAAGGCTCATTCATTCAATGGTTGATATTCGCTCCAGCTCCAACTGAGACGTTGTACCTTGAGCAGCGACCATACCTTTGTGCTTGCAGTCCATTGAAGTTTGCAGATGGCATGTTTTTGGCAGGTATTGTTATCGGCAAAGACAATGGCCGAGATCACTGTGCGCTGAGAAGAAGTTTGCCTTACGGCCAAGAAAACTGTGTTTTCGACCAACCTGCATCAAACCACATCGCAGCTAGAAAAAAACTACTTTGTTTTTTCTGATCAGGAAAGAGATATGGCCGAGAACAACTTCTACGACAATCAAGAAAACTTGGAGAGGGAGATAAAGAAAGGTGGTGGGGATGAGATATTCATTTGGAATATGAATACGGTAACAAATGATAAAGAGAGGGGTCATTTGGTGTTGGTGAGGTGGCCTTTTGGATCTTGTTTTGATGGAGAAAAATTGGTGGTTACATGTTTGCTTTTCTAGATATATATATTATATATAATGTATATGTATGCATATTCATTTTGGGGAACAATTTGTTCATTTCGGCTGTGGTGGAATTTAAAGAGGATGCTTCTCTGCTACGGAGAAAAAAATACAGAGAGAATGTGGAAGGAGAGACTGGGTTAATGTGCACTTGCGCTGGAATGCAACGGTACGTCTCTTCTATTTCTATTTTTGAGTTCTCTCTGCTTTTTCTTTCTGCAAAAAAGAAGCTCCTATATAAAGAATTTGATCCTAACTAGATAGGGACATACCAAGAGGTGAACAATCAAAAAGGATTTTGATGGTTTTTTGGTGTTCTTTGAAGTAAAAATTGAATGAGTTTTGGAATGAAAATTTTCTCCAAGAAATTAAAGGCTTGTTTAATTCCTTATGCTTTGGAAAATAAGGGCTGAAGTTCAAGGAATTGGACGGCATTTTTTGTACCCTCCCAAAATTTTGGGAATATTAAAGCAAGGTTGGAGCTCTCCATTAAAGGCATTAAATTGACTTGCAATACTTTATTGGATAAAAAGAAGATCTATTATATATATTAGGCTTTTTAGTAAGATACCCATCTAAACTTTGACTCGATTTGCATGTTACCACTTAAATTAAAAATTGAAGCAAGTTGCCCCCTCAATTAAATTTTGTTTGCAAGTTACCACCTCCATACAAATCTTTAGGGGTTTTTTGGTCCATTCATAAAAGAAATTTGGTTGATCAATTACAAGTAGCCACATGTACATTCATTTTTCTATTTCTATTTTTCTATTTTTACAAACTTTGAAAATGAATTAAAAATAGCTCCGAACTCAGAAAAATACATGGAAAATTCCTACAGATTTGTCTTGACTACTACTAATTTATTATGGAGTCAAATTACCAATTTTCCTTCAAGAGTTTTTAAAAAAATTTTAGAAGTTCAAATTTATTTCCAGAAAATTAAAATATTTTAGGCTCTTTGAAAATTAATATGATAAACTCCCGAACTCCAAAAATTATAACTTTTGCACTATTAGTCTTCTAAAAACTAACTCTACCTTTCTTGTGAACACTTGCTAGCCAAAAGACCTTCGGTCTTAGAGGAAATAAATTCAAAAAAAATTCTAGAATTTCTATAAAGTCTCAAAAGAATTCTCTAAAATAGGATTTTCGTAAGTTTCAAATTTTTTTTATAGAATTCTTTTGAGACTTTACGGAAATTGTATAAAATTTATTTTATGGAAGGAATTTTATTTTAATTTTTTAGAAAAAAAATTTGGAATTCCGAAATTTTCTAAAAACTCTTAGAGGGAAAATTAGTAATTTGACTCTGTAGTAAATTAGTACTAGTCAACACGAATTTGTAG
>QANT01000465.1:0-14462 GCA_003254885.1 Purshia tridentata
GAGTGTTTGAGTTAATATATTAAAGGGTACTGTAGGAATAATAGTAGGTGGGAAGAGTATTTTTATATTTTTAATGGGGGTGTAAAAATAAAGTGGGTGGGGAAATAGAATATGGGAATGGAAATAGAAGCACTCTTTTAAAAAAAATTAAATGTCGCCTATCAATATTTAATATCATGATTCATAAGTCATATACAAGCTGTCCCTTCATAAATAAAAAAATTGAAAAAGCAAAAAACATTTTAACGGAATAAAACTTTATTCTATAAAAAGGAAAAAGATGTAAATGTTTATCGATTCAAGAGAGCTTTTTAAAGTTTGAGCTTTTTTGACTTATTTGGGTTTGGGTTTTTTTTTGTTTTTGGTATTTGGATATTTTGATGATTACTGGTCTATAATCCATGGATTTTTTTTTTTTATCCTGAATATAATTCATGAAATCAATATTCTCTATTTTCCTATATTTTGATTATTTTGCATAATTAAAATAAAAACATGAGTCTACCATAAATCAAAAGAAATAACACAATTTTTAAAACATGTGGCCTTTTATATTTAAAAAATGTAATTGCCTTTTATATTTAAAAAATGTAACTGGTTTGATTTTAATTTCTGTAAAAAATGAGGAATAGGTGTATTCAATTATAAATTTATTAACAAAGGGTGTAAATTGTAGAACAAAGTTTTACATACCGAATGTGGGATATTAATCTTAACAATAATTTTCTCACAGTTGGCATCCATCATAATGTAATTGAAGAAAATAAATAAACAAGTACAAAAATTGATTGGATTTGAAACACCTCAGACATCACTATTAGACCTAAAATGATCCTTTCATTTTGACTTGGGGAAAATACAAAAAGGATAAAAGTGGTCATATTGTTATTGATGCATGATTTGCATCATATTTTTATCAGTCATTTTCCACCTTTATTTGCCTTCCATAAGAAAACAAAGGTAAAAGACAACATATAACTAAAATACCACATAAATTTGCACAATGCCTCAACAATATGCCAAAGTTCACAACAAGGCTCATGCCATTGACTGTAAACTTCTCTTTTTTTTCTTTTTTTCTTTTGGAAGGAATAATAAACTTGTTAGTTACACCTAACCTTGTCAGCTTGCACATTCAATCAATTTTGTGAATTTTTTTTTTTTTAAACTTGAGACATCTAGATCATTACTTAGAGAAAATTGAGACATTTTTTAAATTGAGGTCCTGAATGGTTCTGCCACCGTCACTAAAATTTGAGTCTTTTTGTTATATTTTTCCCTTTAGAGAAATATAACTAAACTAATAATTAGTTGGTCTGCTTAAGGTATTCTTATACAGTATCAAATTTTAAGTTTGCCACACTCACTAAATTTGTTTGTTAAATTTCGTTCACTAAATTATATGAAGTTATTTCTTTTATTCAAATCACTATGTGTCTTACTTATCTGTAATAAACTATACTAATATATGTGCTAATACATTAATTTTCAAACAAATTTATTGAATAAATCTAGGCTAGAAGGCACTAATAGTCTTTGTATTTTGGTCAAAGTTGCACTTCCATCTCTATAGGCCATAGTTGTCATTTTCGTCTTTTACTCATTTGGTCTAAACCTTCAATTTGGTTTTTTTTTTTTCCATTTATAAGAAAATGAAACTATAGGAACAAATACATAATGAAAATAAACTCCATTGATAGTTTGATTCAAAGTATAGGGACAAAGTTGTCTTTTAGCCATAAATCTATTGCTATATAAAACTTAAAAGTGGTAAAAGTTGTCAATTGGGCCATCCAATGAATGAAAGTGGTGGAGGGTATTATTGGGTGGACGACAAAATTTGCGTTTGGCAGATACAAAAGGTGGCACGCATGACGACGCCGTACGGACAAAGGTAGATCATCATCTATAAGTTGTATAACCAAGTGGGCCCAAAAAAAAAAGTTGTATATTAATAACCGACGTGCATTTCGATTCGAATGCCAAATTTGAATTGGTCAGACATGAAAATTGTACCGTTGGGAAATAACTATTTAATAATAAATGTGGGACATACTAGGAGTTAACCCCACACTTGGATATGTTCTTGGCCAAAAAAAAAAAAAAAAAAACCCCCACACTTGGATAAATTATTTAATAATAAATGTGGGAAATAATAACAATATAATTTTCTGGGAAGCAACAAAGGAAACAGTTTGGATGAAGAAGTTTATTTCAAAGCTTGAGGTGGTTCCTACCATGGAGGGTTTTTTTTTTTTTTTTTTGGGGTNGGGTCAAGTCCTACCATGGAGTTACTAGTAGAACAATGAAGCTATTACTTAAGCAAAGGAGCCGAGGTCTCATTGAAAGACCAAGCACATTGAAAGGCACTTTCAAGTTTCATGTCTTAAGAAAGTCAAATAATAATAAAAGACCTACTAAGAATCAAAGAATTAAATTTCGAAATTTTTTTTGGAAATTTTATGAAATTTCCATTTTTTGAGATTTAGAAATATTACCAAATTGAAATTAACGAAATCTTATTAAAAGTTTCTATTATTTTAGTTTTAGATGGGTGAGAGTTTAGATAAATTTTTTATGTAATTAGGGAATTTAAAATTGGCTACTAAATAAAGTACTGGTATCTAAGTCAAGATGATGTTGATCTAAAAAAATTAGAATATTGACACCGGCTTCTCTCTCTCTATGGCTTAAGGTCCTAGATAGTGTTAGTTAGACCTGGCAAACGGATTGTGTGAAACGAGTTCGGGCCAAACGTGAGGGCCTGTCAATTCGGCAAACGTGTGAAGCACACGACTCCTAGACACAGGTTTCTCAATTCGGCATTGATGAATCCACAAAAAGTCTAGCACACTTTGGACTGGATTTTATATATGAAGATAATGATATGTCTCAAATAGTTGTAGTGTGGGTGCTCATCTTTATGAGTTCATTGAACATGAGCTGATACTAAATTCCTTGAATGGAGTACAATTGTCAACAAGAAGTTCTAGGTTACACAAGTATGACTAATCATTATTCCTAAAGCGCCATGGCTTCTCTCATGTGTAATTAGCAATACTTTGATGGTGGAACATGAACATGGTTACTTTCACTAAGCAAGTGGGAGGATCTTGCATCTGTTGGGATTGTTGATTAGGCAATGAGCCATTTATCACTTTTCACCATTAAATAGCAATGTCCATGTAAACAATTGAGATTCAAGGAATTTATTCCCAGAGAAGATAATAATGGTTAAAAGGAGTTTTAATCATCTATTAATTATGACTCATAATTAAGTTGTTATAAGCATATGATCATTCTAGGGATCTTGACATGCAATATATATATATNATCTGGTTTTATATTCTGCTGCTATTGCATGATTAACTAGTATTTCTAGATGTCTGTGACAATATAAATAACATGTGGTATCAGAGCAGCTCACACCCATCTTGAAATCATATGAATATTTTCGGGTAGATTAACATGCAGGTTTAATGAATTGTTTTTTTTTAATTGATCTACTATTAAAGTATATGTTCTTGAATGCTTACACTTCATGCAACTTATAAACATCTGCTTTATCTTTTCGATTCTGGGAATTCTTTTAGAATTAAAAGTTCATATGTTTTGGTTACTTTGTTGTATGTGATCCATGTTTTTTTTTTTATTATTCCGCATAAGCTCTAGATAAGTTGGATTGCATGTACTAAAACTATAAACCTATTCTTGTTTCTTTAAGCCTTATTATTGAAATATACACATTAAGGTTCATGATTTTAATTATTATCTGATCACAGAACAAGTCTAGCTGTTTTAATGTTTTGTATTACCAAAGTAATGACTATATTAAATCTTTAGACTAAAGAACTAGATCGAGAGGTAATTCATCCTTAATTAGATAACTGGTTCTCCCAAAGGAGGTTTAAACTTTTATTTAATTTTGTTTGAGTTAGCATACTACAATCTTAAAAATATGAAATTTTCTTTATAATTCTTTGCTGCTACCTAAAGGTGCTGAGGGTCTTATAATGCTAGTCATGTTTTTAATATTGGTTGTATGATTGCCTTGCTTCCTTTGTTGTCTCTGCCCAAAGGTGAGAATCAATGACAGTTATATATTATTATGGGATTTTGGTGTTTAGTTTTAAAGTTCAAAAATTTTTAAAACTCAGTTTTACTTGTCTACAGCATCCTCCCTTAACTTTGCTAATATAGAGCCACTTAATGGAACCAATTTTAAGAAGTGGAAACAAGACCTAGACATCTATCTAGGCCTAGCTGAGATTGATTTGGCCCTAAGAGAGGACTGCCCACTGATAGCTGAAGATAGTACACGAACGGAGAGTCAAGTTTGAGAAATGGTAGAAGTCCAATAGAATGTCTTTGTTGATTATGAAGAGGGCAATGAGTGAAACCATGAGAGGAGGTATCCCAGACTGTGAGAATTCTAGAGATTTTCTACAGGCAGTTGGTGACAAGTTCAAGGAGTCTGAAAAGGCAGAAACTGGAAGTCTTATGAACAAACTTTCGAATATGAAGTATGATGGTGTTGGGAATGTAAGGGAGTTCATTATGAAGCTGGTGGATGTAGCTGCTAAACTGAGAAACTTGGATATGCAGATCTCGGATAGTTTTCTGGTTTATACTGCACTTAATGCTCTTCCTCCTCAGTATGGTCAATTGCAGCTCACTTATAATACAAACAAGGAGCAGTGGAGTGTAAATGAGCTGATATCTTTCTGTGTTCAAGAGGAAGAAAGGTTGAAGAAGGAGAATGAGCATACTGTGAATCTAGTGGTTAGTACAAATCCTAAAAAGAATTATGATAAGAGTGCAAAATATGGACCTAAGAAGGATAACATTCCTAATCATGCTGCCAAGGCCTCCTCCTCCACCAATCCGACACCTCAGAATCTTAAGGTCAATCAAACCACAGTTTTTAAGTGTTACTTCTGTAATAAGGATGGACACATGAAAAGAGACTGCAATAGGTACAAGAAATGGAAATCTAGGAAAGAGTCCAAACAAGGTATTTCTGTTTTTACTATTTTAGAAACTAATTTAGTTGATATACCTAGCTTTTCTTGGTGGTTAGACACTGCCTCACCTGTTCACATTTCGAATTCTATGCAGGGGCTGGAAAGAAGGAGAACCCCAAGTGAGGAAGAGTCAAGGATTTGCGTAGGAAATGGAGCACCAGTAGAAGTATTAGCTATAGGAAACATTAGGCTTAGGTTGGATTTAGGCTTTATTTTGGAATTAGAAAACGTTTTGGTTGTACCTTCTATAAGAAGGAATTTGATTTCCCTTTCTAAACTAGTTAAGTGTGATTTATCATTTAGTTTTGACATCAATAAATTTTCTCTGTTTGAGAATTCCATTTATATTGGCTGTGCTATTCTTGTGGATGATTATTGGAGATTACAATGCACTTATTTGAATGAGATTTTTTTAACTGAAGATTCTGTAGGTATTAAAAGAACTAAGTTTAATGATAAGTCATCCATGTTATGGCACAAGAGACTAGGTCATATTTCATTAGAAAGGCTGCAGAAACTAGTAAAAGAAAACCTATTACCAGCTTTAGATTTTTCTGATTTCCAGACCTGCATAGACTGTATAAAAGGAAAAATGACAAACATTAGGAAAAAGACAGCAAATCGAAGTGACAAACCTTTAGAGATTATACACACTGATATTTGTGGTCCTTTTCCTATTAAAACCATCTGTGGAAACCAATATTTTATCACCTTTATTGATGACTTTACAAGGTACTGTTATGTTTATTTAATTTCAGAAAAATCAAAAGCACTAGACATGTTTAAAGTTTTTAAGACAGAGGTAGAAAACCAACTTGAAAAGACCATTAAGATTGTGAGGTCAGATCGTGGAAGACAGTTCTATGGCAGGTATGATGAGAAAGGTCAAAATAAAGGTCCATTTGCACTCTATCTTGAATCTTGTGGGATAGTGGCTCAGTACACCACTCCTGGTACCCCATAACAGAATGGTGTAGTTGAGAGAAAGAATAGGACTCTATTGAACATGGTGAGAAGCATGATGAGCATTGTCACTTTGCCTAAATTTTTATGGGGAGAAGCATTGAAGACTGCAAATTATATAACTAATAGAGTACCTAGTAAATCAGTACCTAAGACTCCTTATGAGCTATGGACCAATAGGAAACTGAGCCTAATGCATCTACTTATTTGGGGCTGCAAAGCAGAAGCCAAGGTTTATAATCCACAAATTGCTAATCTAGATCCCAAAACTATTGGTGGCTATTTTATCTGTTATCTAGACAAGTCCAAAGGCTACAAGTTCTACTGCCCACATCATCAAACTAGGATTCTTGAGACTAACAAGGCTAAGTTTATTGAAGATGGTGTAGCTCGGCAAAGTGAGGGTTTTGATGATTCTTTTCTTAAAGAAGCAGAGAGGGAGTCAGCCAAGGTTACTGACCTTATCACTAGCAATTTAGACATCTCAGACCAGACTTTACCTTCCCCAATTCAACTAACTCAAGATGAGAATCTTGAGTTATATGAAGCACTCAATCAGGTTCAACATGACAATGCTCAAACTGATCATATTGTAACTGAACCAGCGAGGAGACAATCTCAAAGGCAAAGAAGACCTGCTATATCTGAGGATTATGTAGTTTACTTGCAAGAGTTAGACTACAACATTGGAGAGAGTGAGAGTGATCCAATGTCTTACAAGGAGGTTGTTAGCAGTACAAATGCAAACAGCTAGTTAGAGGCTATGAATAGTGAAATTCAGTCTATGAGTGACAATGGAGTTTGGGAATTAGTAGACTTACCTCAAGGGTTCAGACCAATAGGTTGCAAATGGGTGTTTAAAACTAAGAGGGGTGCTGATGGGAAGATAGAAAGACACAAAGCAAGGTTAGTGGCTAAAGGATTCTCTCAGAGATATGGTACTGACTATAATGAAATTTTTTCACCAGTCTCCACTAAGGACTTGTTTAGGGTCATAATGGCTTTGGTGGCTCATTTTGATCTTGAATTACACCAAATGGATGTAAAGACTGCTTTTCTAAATGGAAATCTGTCCGAGGACATTTATATGGCACAACCAGAAGGGTTCTTGGTTCAAGGATGTGAAAATCAAGTCTGCAAACTCCAAAAATCCATTTATGGACTCAAGCAAGCCTCCAGACAATGGTATCTCAAGTTTGATGTCGTTGTTACATCTTTTGGGTTTACAGAAAACAAGTTGGATGAGTGCATATATCTTAAACTCAGTGGGAGTAGATTCATTTTTCTAGTTTTATATGTAGATGACATCTTACTGGCCAGCAGTGATGTGAATTTACTTTTGGAAAACAAAAGCTTTTCTGTCTAGGGAATTTGAGATGAAGGACTTGGGAGAAGCTGTTTTCGTTCTTGGTATCGAGATACACAGAGATAGAAAGAAGGGTTTCTTAGGCTTGTCTCAGAGGAATTACATAGATAGAGTACTTAAGAGATTTTCTATGGAAAACTGCTCACCTAGGGAAGTTCCAATGCAGAAAGGAGACATGTTTCATAAAGGCCAATGTCCGAGAACTAGTATGGAGACAGAACAGATGAAGAATAAACCCTATGCTTCCTTGGTAGGTAGTTTGATGTATGCCATGGTGTGTACAAGGCCTGATCTAGGCTATGCAGTAGGGGTTTTGGGAAGATACCAAACTAATCCTGGTTTGGCACATTGGACAGCAAGTAAGAAAGTACTTAGATACTTGCAGAAGACCAAAGATAACATGCTGGTTTACAAGAGGACTGATAGACTTGAAGTGATTGGCTACTTGGATTCTAATTTTGCAAGGAGTAAAGAAGATGGGAAATCAACCTCAGGCTACTTGTTCTTACTAGCAGGAGGAGCAACCACATGGAGAAGTGGCAAGCAGACTCTGACGACCACTTCAACCATGCAAGCAAAGTTTGTGGCACTCTATGAAGCTAGGACACAAGCTGTATGGCTAAGGAATTTTATTCAAGCTACTCAAGTAGTAGATTCTGCAGCACATCCTATGACACTGTATTGTGATAATGAGGCTGCTGTTTTCTTTGCAAAGAACAACAGAAGATCGACAAAATCAAGACACATTGACCCTAAGTACTTTTGGTTAAGGGACAAGGTCAAAGATGGAGAGGTTCATGTGGCTAACATTGACACTCATAACATGCTAGCAGATTCATTCACTAAAGCTATGCCATTTAAAGTTTTTAAGGAGCATGTGATAAGAATGGGAATCTTAAAGTCTTTTGATGCTGTTGACTAGTGGGAGCCTTACTGGTTTTTAATTTATATTCGTTTTCAAGTTAATTTTGAACTTTTAAGTCTGCTGATATTCATAGTTTGATGTAAAAGTGCGCTTCCAGATATTGCATCATATATCAGCTTATTGGTTTTGTTTTGACAATGTAAATTTCATATGGTTTTATCTAATTTTTCATTTTTATTTCCAATGCATATGGTATGTGGTTTCAGTTCTGAAACTCAATTAAAGTGGATTCTATTTTTGAATCATTAAAGAGGACAGACGTGCATTAGGTTGTGAATCTCTCAAGTTTATCACATTGTTACATGTTTATTAAAGGTGTTTTGTGAAGTTACTTGTCTGCATATTGTAATCATAGGATGCTTGCCTTTTCTGGACTGCAAGATTTTTCTATGGTTCTATACAGATTAGTAATGGATTAAGCCACATGTCAGGTTGACTGGTTTTAGCTCAAGTGATCACAAAGGATTCTTGGTTTGCTTATTGGTGTTCTTGCTGGTAATTGATGATTAGTCCTAGTGGGAGAATGTAAGAATCCCATAAGGACTAATATGTTAATGCATCAGTATACGGATGAACCTTGGATAACTTACCAAGAAAGGGCTCTAATTGGTCTTACTAGATGTCCTAGTTGAGTTCAGATTCTGACTTAATTAGGACTTAAAGGCCTGATAGGTAGGACACTCAAAGTCCTAATTAGACATGGTTTAGGAATTCTTTTACATAGCTGTTTAGGATTAGAGGCATTAGAGGCACCTTTATGGGAGGACTCTAATCTCTAAACACTATAAAAGGATCAAGTCCCTGCTCTCACAGATAGGGCTTTTTAGCAATACTACAAAGTTGCTATACATCAAGAAATTCTGTAGAGAGGAGAAGATTTGGTTCAATGGCTGCGTGTATGTTTTCTATTTATCTGGTTTTATATTCTGCTGCTATTGCATGATTAACTTGTATTTCTAGATGTCTGTGACAACCGCCACACACGTTTGTAGATTTATTTAAATGTCATATATACTACGGGATGATCATTTCACTTAGGAGAAATGCACTTCCTTTTAACTATTATATATATAAAATTAAATGAGATAAAGTTCAAATCTAAGATAACAACTCCCATAATAAGTGCGCCCACCTATCCTTCCATGGCTTTCTTCTGGAAGTTCCATTCTTGCTATATCAAGACACTTCTTACAATCTATGTAATGAAGGTCTTTAGTGCATTGAGCCACACCATATACTGAATCAATATTGTTGGATATCCTAAGCCGTAGGTTTCCACGAGCAAACAATCGTCGACTTACAGGAGCTCGAATACATAATTCCGTTAATAATTCATTAACTTTTTTATCAAACAGTACGGTATTGACATTAACGAATATGTTACTCTTCACATAAATTCCATTAGTCGTGTCAGTTATACCGAAGAACATTGAATTTGAATATTTTATGAGACAATCATTGTACCAAATAATAGCTTCTGTACTGTGTGGGCATCGTCGACGAATCTCTTCTATTGCTGCATTAATGCATATCCCACAATATCTCGGCTTGATTTTATTCCAGCATTGTCCTAGCCCATGTATAACTTCATCATCCTTTCCTCTAAATTGGCCCTTCACATCAATTCCATACCCGTTATGTCGAGGAGTTGTCATATATAGTTCCATGAGTAACGCATTCAAGTAGATGTTATAATTACTCTCGGCTGAAAATTTTAACCCACTACAGTTATGCGCCACAATAAGACCTCCAACCCTATGCAGACAAAGAAAGACGAATAAGAGACTTAGAGCTAGGATGAAGGGTTTTAAGAAAAACATATTCATCAATACAATTAAACTTTAATTGCATGTATTTAATTTAATTGATCGATCTTAAAACAAGCAGACAAACATATATAGATAGAACATAATTGAAATTATATATGAGAATATATACTTCTATAGATGTATATATATATAGTCTGTTGAGTCGTTGTGTACACAGTTAAAATCTATTAATTTTATTTTGGCAACTTGTCATATATATTTTTTTAAATGAAACTTGTAGGTTTGTATGCATACAAGAGCCGTGACATACATATTAATTTATATATAAAAGGGATCCGAAAGCCAAAGTTTTATCATTTTTAATTAACAGGCAGGCTTAAACATGCCTTGAAAGCTAAATTCTTGATAATATATTATTGCTTTCAAAGATGCAGATAAGTATGTATTTCCCTTTGTAGCATCAATTATATATATATAGGGAGGAAGTTTTTATAGAATATCAAAAAGAAAAGTGATTCAATTTATACCATTATTATGATATTCCGTATTGCAATATGATTGGATACCATAAATGTATTTAGGATTTGATCTGTTCAATGAGATAATGAGACAAAGACATAATAATCAGAAACAATATTACAGAATTTTTAGTACATAACGTTTTTCAAGGATTCATTTGTTAATTGTTAAAAAAAAAAAATTCGTAGAGAAGAAAGATATCTTTACCTATTTTGTTTAGTAGAATTTGTAGAATATGATTGAAGTGTATAGGAAGGCGGATTTTTATTAATAAATAATTTTATTTGTAGGATTTTTCATAGGGTTCACTCCATATAGTATTTCAACAATCCAAACGATCTATTATTTAGATCTTTATTTAAAGATCATTCTTTTAAAAAGTTAGTCAAACCAGAAATTATTTGCCTATTTAACTTTATTCAAATAAATAGACGAACCAAATATTTTTTATAAAATTTTTTGTTTGTTTGATCAAAGTTAAATAGGCAAATAATTTTTGCTTTAGCTAATTTTTTATTTTTATTTTGTAAGAATAATATATGAATAGAGAGGCCTATATGAGATCCTACATTTAAAGGGCATATATATATACCTTCCAGTGAGGGATTCCTCATTTAACAATAAATAAGGGATCCCCATGAGTCGTTTTGTGTCGATTATAACTGTTTATTTTTTACATCTCAATTGATAGATCATACTTGCAAAAAATTAGCTAAATCGGAAATTATTTGTTTATCTAACTTTAATCAAATAAATGGACGGTTTTATCGAAAATATTTGATTTTTGATTTAAATAATTTTATGCAAGGATAATCTATTAATGGAGATATAAAAAATAAACGATTCTAATTGATAAAAAACGACAAGTGTGGGCCCCATAGGAGATTCTTCATCTAACACTAAATGAGATATTCGTCATTAGAAGGCTGCTGTGTATATATATATATATAGGAAATCTCCATTATAATATCTTATGGTCTCCCCACTTTTATAGTTTTTCAACAATTCAAATCGTATATACCTTAGATCTCCATTCTGTTATTTATGTTGAGGAATGACACTCTCGGCCATTAGATTTCATTTAATGAAAACATGTGATAAATATCTATTCCAACCTTTTAACCCAAACTCAATTGTTTAACCACGCTTAAATTCATCTTCCACACCTTTATAACTCAACGCTCGCGACCGCAAGCCTCTGCGACCCAGACCTCACGCTGCTACAACTCTGCCCAAGCCAAACGCTCGCAACCCCAAGCCTCTGCAACTCAACTCTCGCGACACCAGACCTCACGATGCCTCCCATCGCGACCACAATTCTCGCCTTGGCTTGGGTCCTCCACCCCAATAGCCACAGAACTTGGTCTCAATCGGGTTCCTATCTCATATCTAAAATTTTCTGGCCTTTATATCTGATTAATTCTACCCTCTACTGGGCTTTGCTCCATTTTTCTGAATATAAGTTTTTGAGTCTCTATCACTTCGATTTTTGTGAATTATAATTAGTAATGTCAATTTTCGTGGTGGGTTGTAGTTGATTATTAACTAATGAAGGTAATTCAAGCCAATTAACCAAGGAGCAGATAGTGTCACAAGTAGTATATAATTCAGTCAAGAATATTAGGGACCAACCTCGAGCCTTAGTGCAGGTGAAGTGTAGCTACGGTCTTGTTTTTTTCAGATTTAACAAGAAAAAAATAACAAAACAAAATCAGACTTTAAATTTGCAAGTAGCTACTTTCCTCATAATTACAGTAAACCAACTCTCAAAGCTCTACTAGTAGAATTAATCAAATTTGAAGGCCATAAATTGAAGAGACAAGATATGAACCCGATTGAGAGCAAGTTATGTGGTTGGGGAGGAGGACCCAACCCAAGGCAAGGATTGTGGTCGCGATGAGAGGCAGTGTGAGATCTGGTGTCACAAGCGTTGAATTGCAGGGGTTTGGGGTCACAAGCTTGAGGCTTGGGCAAAGTTGCAGTAGCGTGAGGTTTGGGAGGTAGAGGCTTGGAGTCGCGAGCTTTGAGTTACAGAGGTGTGGAAGATGAGTTTTAAGGCTGGTTAAACAATTGGGTTTGGGTTGGAATAGATCTTAAATCGCATGTTTTCATTAAATGAAATGTAATGGCTGAGAGTGTCGTACCTCAACATAAATAAGTTCCAAGTATACCTCAACATAAATAAATTCAGGTATACCTAGGGTTGGGGTACGGACCCGAGCCGAGTCGAAAGTGGCATACTGAGTATCGAGTCGAGCCACTCCGGTCATCCACCATGGTGACCAAGATCACCGGAAGTCTGGTAAATCGGTATCCGGTCATACCGAGAAGCCGGTACGGCTCGACTCGGATTGGGCCTTTACCGAGCATATAACAAGCCGCTACTTTTGGAGCTTTGATTCTCCGTCTATGGTGGTTCGATGAACAATCAAAACCCACAATCAAACTTAGAACAACAAGAGGAAGGATCTCTGGATGGAGAGAAGTTGAGAAGCCGCCGGGAATATGACAGAACCCTCCCCCGAATTCCACCCTGGAACTCGGAGTGATCCTGCGGGCATCCAATATCAAGGAAAATCCTACCGAAATTTCGGCAGAACCTCCCCTAAAATTGGATGAACCCTTTTTCTCCACGAGACCTGTAAATGCACTTCTAAGTACCACAGCTCCTCTACCACAATCCAAAGGGTCTCCGACCCAAATCTCAAAACCAAGCAATTTCCTTTTTCACTAAAATTACAGAGCAGTGCAACAACTTTACTATAGAAAATAAAATACAAAAGAACAAATTCCTACTGCTTCACAACTTTATAATAATGCCTCGACGTCTTTGGCTCGACCGTTCCACTGCTACAACCTGGGGGAAAATTAAAATAACGACAAGGATAAAGCTAATGAGTTAACTCAGTGAGTGGACTAAAAAAATAACAAATGTTTAAACGTAACTTATAAATAAATTCATTTATTATGGCAAACTACAAAAATTTATTGGGCACGAAGAGCTCACGCTTTTTTTTTTCTTTAAAATTCCCAGTTTAAATACATTTCATAAAATCCACTGAAAACTCTGTTTTAAAAGTCCGCATCTGAAATCCGTTTTGGAAATTCTGATAAATTGATAAAACTAGTCAGCTCCCAAAATATTAAATAAGAACTGAAATTTTATATCGACCAAGAATTATTTTGTAAACTGCTTTGATAAGGAAATCTCTCATTTGGAAATCCCCCAGTTTTAAAACTCTTTTTCTTTCTAAAACTATTTCATACAGATTTCGAATCAATGTAATAATAGAAAAGAACTTTCTGAAATTCATTTGCTGGAAAGTAACTCATAAAACCACCATCTAAGTACCCAAGTAACTTATCCTTCCACTCGCACCGTCGCAACGCCGTCATGCAAGTGGATTTAGTGGCCCTTGTACCGTCGCTTCGCCGTCATACAAGAAGCCAGGATGTCGTACGTGCACGCATAGCTGCCCCCAAAGGGCGAGGCACCGCAACACACGGCCCAAAGCCTATGTGTGTGTCACGATGGGTCCCAAAGACCTATTATAGCTGATCACCTGAAGGGTACTGCAAAGGGTGGTTTAAAAATCCTTTTCCCATAAATCTCTTTTTTTCATAAATTCCTTTCGCCCATAAAAATATATAATCTTTCCAAAATTGGGAAATCATTAAACCAAACAACTATAAAACCCTTTTCAGTAACCAAACCTTTAATATTTCAGAATGCGAGTAAACCACAAACGTTTACTTGAGAAACCAAAACATTTCCAAAATCTAAAGAGTCGAATAAATTATCACGAAAAATAGTTACCAAACATATCAAATCTATTTCCTAACATAAATTCTCAAGCCATTCTCAAAAATCGAATAATATTTCTCAATTCATAAAC
>QANT01000467.1:0-10463 GCA_003254885.1 Purshia tridentata
TATGTGAAAACAACATAATTATATATATAAAACTTCAATTCAATATTTTTCAATTTCTAAAAGATCAACCCCTATGGGCTGAAATGACTATGTTTTAATTCTTTTTTTTAATTTTTGTTAGATGCTGAAAGTGTAAAAACATAACTTAAAATACTCATATTCTATAGAAATGAAAACTCAAAATAGTAACTGCAAGACAGTTACTGCATTTAAGTTTCTAGCTAAATAATAATAGTTATAGATTTCAATAACTAAAAAAAATCTAACATACAACTATATCACTAACAAGGTAGAAAGCTAGCACATAAACACAAGGCATTCACACGAATTAAGCACTAGCACAATCACAAGCAAGACCTTTTAATAGTTTCTTCAAACTCTATCTCCCGCTGTTCTTGCTAAAAATTTAACTTTTGGGCAAGCCCCTTACCTTTTAAGTAGAATTATCATTTACTTAGGAAGGTACGGGTCGTTACACACAATCACAAGCAAGACCTTCTAATAGTTAGTTTTCTAGAAAATTAACTTTTGGGCAAGCCCCTTACCTTTTAAGTAGTTGCCCCAACTCCAAATTTTCTATAAACCAACAAAGTCCTACAAAGAGACACAACCAAACTCTAGGTTACACACAAGTATAAAATTAGGATTCCATTGAGTGATAATACTTGTTTGGGAAACAAGAGTAGTCTCGGGAACCAACCAATGATAAGAAAACCTTAATGTATTCAAGATAGACTCGAGGAAATATTTAAAAGGTTACAAATCACTTTTCAAATCAATAAGAGAGTTTAAACAGGAGAAAAGGCTGCTACATAGTTGACTGCCAAGGAATAGACTCACAGGAGCAGGGTATACTCTCATTTTTTAAAAAATATAAGTACAAGTCCAAATGCTTTGAAAATTGGTTGAATTATTTTAGACATATAGAGGTTCTTTCACAAAAAATATCAAGTGTTTTGGAGCTGTGGATTAGTACATTTTCACTAATCAATCCAGCCTAGGATTTGGGAGCAATGCTGATCATCCTCCAAATCCAAAGGTTGAGTAATTAATGTCTCACAACCTCAAATCATATGATTTACCAAACGAAAACCAATCCACACAGGTCTAACCTCATCCCATTAATCTCAGTTTAGGTAGAAATCACAAGGAAGACAAGAGAGGTTAGAAAACTTAGACATGTAAAAGAAAATAGTTGTTAGCTGACAGATTTCAGAAATTCAGGGTCAACTTAGAAAATGCACAACTAATGCATCTGGCGTCAGATTAAAGTGATCTTAGTCTTAAAAAGACTATTAGGGTGTCTAGTTTCTGCTTACCAAAAATCAGATCAAAACTATTTGTCAAACAGTACAGTTTTTAAAATCATTGTCTTGGGATCAGAGACCACCAAAACCAGAAAAAATGGACTTTTGTGCAAAGCTTAAGACTCAAGACTCTCTTGCCAAAACCAAGTATGTCAATACACTCAGTACAATACTACTAAGGACTACAACCAAGTATGTCAATAGAACCAAGTTTAAGCTTTCCTTACCAAGATAGTTTAAACAATATGTGAAACTGTGTGACAATATACTTAATTAAATGGTCAATTAAAAACTATTCATGTCAAAGTAAAGAGCCAAGGGGGAAGCCAAACTAGTTAGATATATCATAATAAGATGATATTCTATTGGATCTAATAAAGCTGGGGGGATAGACCACCATAAGTTAGAATATCACAGAAAACATAATGATAAAATACTACAAATTTTCATCAAAGAGTTGACAGACATACCCTACAAATATTCATGAAAAGTCAGCTTGACAGACATTTCATATCTTAATGATGCTAATAATGGTATAATAATGACAGGACCCTCCCCGAATTCCACTCTGGAACTCGGAGTGATCCTGCGGGCATCCAATATCAAGGAAAATCCTACCGAAATTTCGGCAGAACTTCCCCTGAAATTGGACGAACCCTTTTTCTCCACGAGACCTGCAAATGCACTTCTAAGCTCCACAGCTCCTCTACCACAATCAAAAGGGGTCTCCGACCCAATTTCAAAACCAATTATTTAAGTTTTCATTAGGTTATCTGAGCCGCGCTACAAAATTTACTAAGAAGACAAAATTTACAAGATTAATTGGTTCCTACAACTTTCAAAGGTTCGCTAGACTGCCTCGACGTCTTTGGCTCGACCGTTCCACTGTTACAACCTGGGGGAAAATTTAAAACGACAAAAAGGATAAAACTAATGAGTTAACTCAGTGAGTGGACATAAACCAAAAGTAAGCATTTATAAACCTTTACTTTCAAGCTCCTTAAAATTTTGCAACCTTTCTTTGAAATCCCCCAGTTTTAAAATAACTTTCATAAAATCCACTGAAAACTCCGTTTTAAAAGTCCGCATCGGAAATTCGTTTTGAAAACTCTGATAAATTAATAAAATTGGTCAAGCTCTCAAAAATATTAAATAAGAACTGAAATTTGTATCAAGCAAGAATTATTTTGTAAACTGTTTCGATAAAGAAACCTCTCACCCAACAGTTACCCACCGAACCTGCCGTACATGCGCAGGGCCCACAACCTGCCGTACGCATGCAGGGCCAATAGCCTGCCGTACATGCGCAGGGCCTACGACCTGCCGTACGCATGCAGGGGCAATATCCTGCCGTACATGTGCAGAGCCAGGGTCTGTCATACACATGCAGGGCCAATATCCTGCCGTACGTGCACGCAGGGCCGCCCCCAAAGGGCAAAGCATCCCGACACATAGCCCAAAGCCTATGTGTGTGCCGTGATGGGTCCCAAAGACCTATAAAAGCTAATCATCTGAAGGGTACTGCGAAGGGTGGTTTGGAAAGCCTTTTTCCATAAATCTCTTTTTGCCCATAAAACACATAACCAGCGCAGGGCCTACGACCTGCCGTACGCATGCAGGGGCAATATCCTGCCGTACATGTGCAGAGCCAGGGTCTGTCATACACATGCAGGGCCAATATCCTGCCGTACGTGCACGCAGGGCCGCCCCCAAAGGGCAAAGCATCCCGACACATAGCCCAAAGCCTATGTGTGTGCCGTGATGGGTCCCAAAAACCTATAAAAGCTGATCATCTGAAGGGTACTGCGAAGGGTGGTTTGGAAAGCCTTTTTCCATAAATCTCTTTTCGCCCATAAAACACATAACCTTTCCAAAACTGGGAAATCATTAAACCAACGACTATAAAATCCTTATCAATAACCAAACCCTTGGTACAAAACCCATTGAAATCCAGTATTTTCTCAAACTCAAACATGAAAACATTTTAAATTCCTTTTTGTCTCGCCGAAGCATGAAATCCAAAGAAACTAACTCAATGTCCAGAATTCAAATCAATACTTATTTAAGAAGTCCGAAAGCCAAACTTACGAACCAAATATATTTCTAAATTAAATAAAATCACGGCTCCAATAACTCAAAATATAACTATGAATTAAATCATAAAAATTCATAAAAAAATTTATAAACAAGGTTTAGGGAATGAAGTCCACTCACAGAGATAGCCTAGCCTTGGTCTCCGAATGGATCGTCCTTGGACTCGGAAGTGCCGCCTAACACGAGAACGACAATACGTTAGAATACTATTCAAATTACGATCGTAAAAATATGTGCACATTCTAGGCCTTACGCTCCAAAATTCTAAATTTAATTATAATCCAACTTAATTTCTTTCTCGACTCAAAACCCATGCCACTAGCTTATTTTTATCTGATAATTTTCCCCAATAACCTCCATTACCACAGAACTTGACCGAGGGTCGTCCGGAGGTCGTTTCGACAACCAAAAAGTATCCAATTTCGCCCCAAACTCACCATTTCTCCGATTTCCTTCAAACCAATTATTCTAAACCTCAACAGATCGTTCCTAAAGGTGAAAATCATGCCCAATTTTAATTAACTCATCGTAAACACCTTAAATTTCTAGAAATCCTGAAATGGGCATAAGCACCAACTACCCAACTTCCAATTTCCTCCATAATTTCTCAAATTTCTCGTCCCAAACTTCGATTAGAGGTTTCTAAGTACGGAAATTACCTTAAACACCTAACAATTTGATTCGATTCCCAACACCCATGCAAAACCCGAAAATGGCCTATAATTTTCCAAATTCAATCTCTCACAATTTCTCCAAATTGAACAACTAAATTATAGGGGAAGGAAAGCCCATGAAAGGAGGGAGGAAACTCACCAAAAACTTGGGCCAATCGTGGCCGGAAACAGCCGGAATCGGCGGAGAGAACTCGCGGCCAAAACTGGGTTTTTCCGAGCTTTTCACTGCACGGGGAGGCGACGACTGGCGAGGGAAGGCATGGGGAGGGACGGTCGGTGGTTGGGGAGTGTTTCTCGGCCGTCCAGTCGTCTGGTGTCGCCGGACATGGCTGGAGCTGGAAGCTCCAGTCGCGCACAGGTGAGAGAGAGATCGGGAGAGAGAGAGAGAGAGAGAGAGAGAGACAGAGAGAGAGAGGAAAGGGGCTGGGGCGTCGGGAGGTCACTGGTCGGCGACTAGGGACGTCGCCGGTGGGTTAGGTGGCCGGAATGGCTAGGGGGGGTCGCGCAGGGGGAGAGAGGAAGACAATCCTCTCGGGCTGGGGGGTTGCGCGAGAAATAAAGGGGAGGGGGAGAGAGAGAGAGGGGGAGAGAATTCCTGAATTTTCTGGAATTCTAAGTCATTTTGCCCAAAATTACAAGTTTGCCCCTCACTTTGAACCTCCGTATTTCACAAACCGTAGTTCCAAACGACGCATGCTACATGTCTACGAACTCGTGGAGTCGAGCTCTACGTACCCATGTCAAAGTCAACTCTAAACTCCAAGTAATTTAAAAAGTCAACCTTGAGCTCTTTTATCACGTCCATAACTTTTTAACCGTAACTCTAAATCACCCATGCCGCGTGTCAATGAACTCGTGAGCTCAAGACCTTCCTAACGGACTCAAAGTTAAAGCTAAAATCTTACCAGAACCAAAAGTCAACGTTGGGCCCTATTAACATTTACTGTACGGGTCGTTACAAATAAATCACACAGTTCACTTAAAGTTGCTATATTACATAGATTGATAACTTATTATCATAATGGACAAAGGAACACACAGTTTCTCATATCAGTCTGTAACTGTGTGATGGTGTGTGAAAACAACATAACTGCACATATAAAACTTCAATTCAATATTTTTCAATTTCTAGAAGATCAACCCCCATGGCTGAAATGACTATGTTTTAATTCTTTATTTTGATTTTTGTTTGGATGCTAAAAGTGTAAAAACATAACATAAAATGATCTTATTATAACAAAATGAAAACCCAAAACAGTGACTGCAAGACAGTTACTAAATTTATGTTTCTAGCTAAATAATAATGGTTATAGATTTTAATAACTACGAAAAATCTAACATACGACCATATCACTAACAAGGCAACAAGCTAGCACATAATCACATTCACAAAGAATCAAGCACTAGCACAATCACAAGAAAGACCTTTCAATTGTTAGTTTTTAAAAAAATTAACTTGGGCAAGCCCCTTACCTTTAAAGTAGCTGTCCCAACTCCAAATTTTCTAGAAACCAACAAAGTTTTGCAAAGAGACACAACCAAACTCTAGGTTATACACAAGTCTAAAATTAGAGTCTAATGAAATGATATCTTCATTAGTGAAATGTCTTAGATTAAATAAACAGCCAGATCGATATTCAACAACAATAATTACTGAATAAAACAACCAAAAAAAGGCTAAAGCACATGGCTAACGAAGCAAAAAAAAATATTATAGAGGCTGTAAATCAACATGGGGGAGCCTATCCTTTGGCAGAGTCTCCACAGAAAGCAAATACCTAACAAAAAAAATTGAAATTGAGTTCTAAATCAAATTATACCAAAATAGAAAAATTAAAACCTTGTTGAATTCAAAGATCAAGCCCCCACTGAATCTAGAATTCTAATTGCTTTATGAGATATAATAGGAAGAGAAAAAGAAAAATTGAGCCCAAACTTTCATTGTCTTTTCCTTTCCTATGGTTTCTCATCAACCAAATGGAGCTCGGAGCTCAATCTACTCCATGGAGCTCACACCAGGTGCAATAGAGATGGTGAGGCAGCAAGGTGAAAGGACTAGATCGAGAGAGAGAGAGAGAGAGAGAGAGAGAGATAAAATGAGTAAGGCGTAAAATTCCTTGTGCAAACATAAATAACTGAAGGGCAAAATAACAATTGTACATAATCAATATTTAAATTAACTAAAGCAATGGGCTGGGCCATTGATTGTTTTGTAATTTGTGATAATATCCAATTGATTATTAAGGGATACCAAATTATGTATTGACTAATATGTAATATATAAATTATTTGTTGATTTATTAGTAATTTGCTAAATTAACAACTATTAACGATTGAAATTGAGTTAAAAATCGTAAATATTAATACAAAGTAGAATCGGATCCAAATTACAAGACCATAAATATAGTTTAGCCACAAATTAACTATAGTAGAATGAGAATGCATGATCTATACCCACCATATAGAAATTTTAATTCTTTATTGATAGAATGAAAAGAAGACTGACAATCCCATATATTACTTCATGGAGACATATATGGTTTCAACTGCAAGCACCCACGTACTGTCCTTGAAACAGTTTTAAAGGACGTACTATAGGACTTGGCCAGGAGACCTTATTTTATATGAAATATACGACAAGTTGAAATTTTAGGGTTATATAGGCACAGAGTGGACAAGTACAGAAGCTATAGAATCCTTGAGCACATTTATCTTAGTAGTGTAGCCATCTCCATGCTTGTATACAACATCACAGGCACGCATAAGATTGAGAATTCGTATTAGAAGGGGCATGGGAACAGCAGTAGGGTGGAGGCACGCTTCGTTTATGTCCTTCCATGCATTATTCACTTGTTTACGAAGTTCGATTATTGCTTCTTCTTCTGAGGCAACATATTGTTTCATGTAGCAGTCCACAACTGAGGCAACATGTCCCCTCTCTTTCTCCAGCTACATATATGAACGTACATACATCATAAATTAGTGTCATATATGTGTATACTATATACATGCATGCATGCATGCACTTGTTATTATTCTAAGTACGTAAGTACATACCTTGCGGGACGCCATGTCATTCTCGAGTCTGGCAATTGTTGATGCAGCCTTTACAGCCTTGGGGTCACTTAACAACCATTCAAATGACTCTTTTGTAACAACGTCTCCCATTCCAACAAAGGATATGGTTGTTAGCAATTCGTAGCCAGAGGTCTTAAGCGATATGGGCATATATTCATCTAGTGTTGGTATGTGTTTCTGGTGGAACCATTTTGCTTCATGGAAGTAACCTCTAACTTGTTCTTTCATCTATTTGAGACATGCACCAAGCCAAATTAATAATTTGATCAGTATTTAATTTTAGGATGAGAAATTAAGAATGGTGGTAGATTCTGAATCTGGGGCTTACTGCTTCTATGGCATAATGGATGCGATATAATTTTCCTTCATTGGCAAGCTTTTCTTCCACTTCATTATACACTTCCAACAATGCCTGATAACATACTTTCATATACTCTGGCAGTTGATCCATGGCAGAGATGTCCCACCTAGATCATTACCGATCATCAAAATTAATATATATATAATCTCAAATTAATGAGTCAATAAACATATTAATTAATCCTAGCTAGCTATATATTATAGAATATAAGAGGCCAATTAAGTGTACGTTCAAACCTCTCCACAGCATCAGTAAAGAGCTCTAGATCCTCAGGTGTGCCATAAACATCATAAATGTCATCAATAATGGATGCCACGGCAGTAACTTTGCATAATGTAATCCTACCGAAGGAGTATTCAGGCTGAAAGTAGACTGCCAAAGGCCAACAGAAGTAGAGCTCAACCACTCTGTCTCTTGCAAAAGGTAACTTGTTTCCAACGTCCAAGTCATTCCACCACCTTATCAATTGCATAATTATTTAATTAGTACGTAGAACTCGATCGGAGATGTAACAAATTTGAGTGTGAAATGGTTTAATAAGTCACCTTGTAATAGTAACTAGTTCCTTTTTATGGAGTTGCTGGAGTAGGTTGAAATCTAACTTTGCAAATGTTAGGAGAGTTTCGTCATGTGAATCGCGCTCCTGGTAAAGAGACAAGTAGTACCTTGCTTCAACCCTTGGCAAGCCCTTTCGGAATGACTGATATAAGGCATGGCTCACTTGTTTCGAAAGCGGGGGGCTTAAACGGTTTGCTGCAGACTCAAGATGAGTGGTGGTGAAGGTTAGTGCCTCTTCTAGTATATCCTCTCCATGCATCATAAAATGTGTTGCTTCATACAAGCTTAACAATCCAACTACATCATTTATAAGTGATTCCTTAAAATTTTCATCATTGTCCTTGAACTTGTTGAATATGTCTGCAAGAACCGCCAATGCATTACATCATGATGAGCAAAATTACTGTACTGAAAGAAAGCAGTTATGAATTAAAGATATTATAGCTTTCAAGGAAAGGAGGAAATGATGAGCAAAATTACTGTACTGAAAGAAAGCAGGTATAAATTAAAGATATTATAGCTTTCAAGGAAAGGAGGACTAGCTTACCGCATGGAATGTTATAACCTTGTTGTCTAAGCAATCGAAAACGAAGAGCGACAATGCAAAGGTCACCATCATCACAGTCATAATAATTCTTGTGAATTTGCTGCAAAATTTCATCTATCTCATTTTGAAAATGATAAGACACCCCTAAACGCTGAATGTCATCAATCAAGTCCAACTTTTGTGAACCATTTTGAACTGGAGCCATTATCTTCCTCTTCACTTCTTTCTTCAATTCGTCGACTTGTTGCTCCATTTTAGTATTTGTTTCCTATTAAGACAAATTGGAAAAAAGATAATAAAATTAGTATAAAATGACCAAATTTGCTCCCCCAGTGGGCCAGCACAATATTATGAATGATCGACTAATTAACTTTAAGGAATAAATTAGTATATATGACTTACCATAGAAGCATTTGCCAGAAAATGGTCAGCCCAAATGCTGGTAGGAAAATTAGCTGAAAGTCGATTAACATCAGAAGCAGCATCAGGAGTAGACATGTTATTACAAGACAGAAATGAAACTTGAGGTCTGAGCTTAATATATTGATATATATGCTGAAACTTGGGGCACTTGAAAGTTAGGCTAGCTGAAGTGAGTGAGTCTAATAGCAATGCTTGCTATCTATTTATTGGAAAATATATAGCTACTGTAGTGAAAGCAACTTCTACCTTAGTTTGGTATTGCTGTGAGAAAAAACAATTGTGAAGTAAAACAGCATGTGAAGCAAAACAGCTGTACAGTATAAATTAAGATGTTTGATAAATTGTAATACAAAACTGTTACGACTATTTATTATTACTAAAATAGACATGATGCTGAAAGTGGTTTTGACTTATATATTTGTTTGGGAAAAAATGGCATTTTACTAGTTTATAATTTTTTATCCACAAAAAAAATTATTAAATAAGTATGCATATTATTTTTGTAGAAATATTTTAATTTTAATAGTACAATTAAAAATCATAATTAATAATATCAATATAAAATTAATTAATATTGTATATCTTTTTAACTTTTAAAAATAAATAAAAATTGTAGACATTAACTGGCCATATTAAAAATACACATCCACCATATTATAAGTTAGTAGAAAGCAATGGCCATAAAAAGTGATGAGGATATAATTGGCAAGAAAAAATTTTAACTACAATGAGTCGCTATAGTTGTGAAAAGCAAGTTCCTAGTTGCTTTTCAAAACTGTAGTGAGTGACCTAAAATTTTCACTTACTACAGTTTTTGGGTTTGTTAATTACAAAACTGTTGTTAGTGTGTCATTCACAACAGCTTTAGAGTGTTTTACAATCCCAAACGGGCACGAATGATGAGTACGTACTAGCACTAGTAGCCACACTGAACAAAAAACTTAAGGAAAATTTTTCAAACAAGACACCTACTTTGGGGTCGATTTTAGTTTAGAATACCAGTTTGGGTTTGTATTAGTGTATGACACATATTTAGAATTTGTGTTACTATGGGACAATTAATCTGTCAACTCTGTTACATTTTTTGTTAAAAATAGATCATGTGCTACGCATATAACCAATTTTTATGGGGCAAAATTGACAATTCACATATATATTGAAAAAAAAAACTAAATATGGTTGGGTTGGTGGGTGGGTTGGGTTGTGATCCTGGAGATAGCAGGGGTTGGCAAGGACTGTTGAGAAGGGAGACATCAGATGTGGTTCGATAGGGAGGGAGATCTTGGACGTGGTAGCAGCGATAGGGGAGGGAGACATCATATCATCATCGCGGCGGTGAAGCAGGAGGAGGAGGAGGAGGAAGAGAGAGAGTGAGAGATGCGGTTGAAAAATCTTAAATAAATGTCCTACATTAACACAAA
>QANT01000468.1:0-20623 GCA_003254885.1 Purshia tridentata
AGAGCGGCGAGGTCATCCAATTCACTTACTCAAACGCCTTCATGTACACCCTTGAATTTAAGTCCGCCAAGTTTTGCTAAGTTTGGAAGCCTCTCTCTCCCGGCCCAGAACCAGATTGGATAATCATATAATAATAAAAATTACACAATAATTATATGTGACACCATGCAAATAAAGTAAAAATAATAGGGGCTTTTTAGATTATGTCCCTGAATAAAATTAAGTCTTCAATAAGACTTGGTGTAAGGTTCGAAACTTATTTAGTCCTTTATTATCCACATCAGCATTCATGGCTCATATTTATTAGTTTTTAAATATTTTTATTAGTTTATTAGTTTCAAAAATATCCTTGTTTATTAATTATTTTTTTATATCTCACGTTTGTAGCTAGTAATTTTAGATTGATTTATATTGATTGACTCCTTTGATGATGAAAGATAGTTGTACCTAAAAAAGCAAAATATACTAAAACCAAAATTAATGATTAAGATTAATAGTAAATTATTCATAACTCCCAATTTAGAGCTTGGTTAATTCAAAACCTCCACTTTTAAGGAAACTAATTCACAACCCTCTATTAGGCACTTAATCTAACTCTCCTAAAACCCCCGGTTAACTAATACCCAACTAGTTTTGACCCCTTTTTTTAAATATTTCAATTATAACCCTAGGCAAAATATCAAAGACACATTTCTCTCTCTCTCTCTCTCTCTTCCCCGGCATAGCTGTGCCGCTGTGTTTTTTAAATAGTATAAAAGTCATGCATTATTCAATCACGATTTTTATAGAGTTTTTAAATGTCTATGAAAATTTGGTGGTATTCAATTAAAATTTTTAACAAGTACCTACAAAACTCTAACCTGTTTGGTTCAAGCTTTGGAAGCTTGGAAATGGAAAATTAATTCTATTTTCATGTTTGATAAGTGCAGGGAAGGGAAATAGTTTCCTAATTCAAGAGAATCTGATGCCCCTATTGAGGGAAATATAATACTCTTGCTCAACCTTGGGTTTTGTTTTCCCCTCTCTTAGGAAAGCATTTATTACATGTTTTTTAGACTAATTTATCATTACCAATTTTTTAAAATTTCAAATCTAACCAACCATTTATTACATAACATTTTTATACTCATAGGATATAATTGGAAAATTGGATAATTTTTATTTCTTATTCCTACACTTACCAAATATGAGAATGGAAATGAAAAGGTAATTCTTGTTTACTTTCTTAACGTTACCAAACGCAATAATGAGAATTTTACATTCCTTTTATTCTGGAAAATACATAGGAAATCAATTCCTGGGAAATCAATTTTGTGAATCAAACGGGCCCTAATAGTATTCATAAAGTCGCTCATTCACTTTCAATAATTTTATTAAATGGTGGAGTTTTGTAGTACTTTGAGGTGTGAGACATAAATACCAAAGAACTCCATGCCTCCCCAAAAGATTTATGGGGATTTCATTTCTCCAGCAACTGCTCAACCAACTAAATGCACCTTCTTTCACTGCACCTTCTTTTTAAGTGTGCTTACTATACACACTAAATTATTGTAATTAATTAGTTCAAGAAATTAATAAGGCAGGTTGGGACAATAAGTTAAGAATACAATAGATTTAAGGTTTAATTCAAAAAAAGATATCATAATTATTCTAATATTAGGATGGATTGAGGGTTTTCCTTAAAAAAATAAAAAAATAAAAATGCAAAGATAGATTGAAGGCTACTAACCAAAATTTTAGGATTAATTAGGATGTTGTTGTAAAAGATATGACAGTAGGGTTTTTGAGGCAGAGAAAATATGTCTGTTCTCTTATTCATTCATGGATATATATCCTTATATAGGTGGGGTTTACACAAGTATTAATAAATAACAAATAAGTCCTACAACTATTTACAGGAATAGCCACACAAATAAAAGTATTTACAACACTCCCTTTTAAATATTTTATGTCATTAGTGTTGTCTCTGCTATGTGCTTAATAAGTTGCCTTGTCAAAACCTTGCGAGATAATAAAAACCCTGTGGGAACAAAAAAACCCTGGTCGAAGGAGAAAAAAGTACACCGCGCGTGAGTGTGGACTTTTCATATCAAGACCTCGGAAGTAGGTGAAGTGATCTCATAGTATATCATTGGGAGTAGAATGCATTAGTTACTACACCAAAACCTTGCCTAATAAACCCAATGGGACAAACCTGTGGTCGAAGGGAAAAAGATGAGCAAATGCATATATATCTAATCGAGGCATCTTTAGGATGCTATATGAGTGGGGTGACCTAGGGCTGGGTCGATTTGACCGAAAAACCGAAAACCGTTCCGAAACTTGTGCTACCGATACCGAAGAAACCGGAACCGAGACACCAATAACCGAACCGAACCGAAATATCGGTTCCGGTTTCGGTTCCGATCTCGGTTCCTAGAATCCAAAACCGTTGGTTTACCGAACCGAACCGAGTATATACGAATTTAATCTTCAAATTTATATATTTATACATATTTAACATTTTAGATAATGAAATTAACATTTTAAATTTAAAGCCATATATTTTCAGGGTTTAGGGTTTAGGGTTTAGAATTTAGAGTTTAAAACCATGAAAATATTACATGTATTAAACCCTATATATTTCTAGTATAATTTGATATCAATTAATAATTATAAAACAACCTATCTTACAAGTTTGAAGTTACAACTTAATAACTTATATAATTATATATTAATATTTATTAAAACTAAAAAAATGTCAAACCCGAAATTAGAATTACTAAATTAAAGAGGGCCCACTTATTAGATTAGTCTCTTTATTTTGGCCGGTTACTCAATTAGTCAATTAGGTTAGTAAACTTAGTATTGCGTCAATTTCAAAACCACTCATTCACTCACCACTCACCAGCCTATCTTCTTTGCCTGCGCCGACACCCACCTAACAAACACAAATTTCTCTCTTCTTCTCTGCTTCTCTCAGGATCCATCTCTCACTCACTATCTCTCGCTCGCTAGATCTCGCTCTCTTTTGCTCTCTGTCTTTCACTCATTCTCTCTCGCTCTCTGTATCTCGCTCGCTCACTCTCCCTCTCTATCTCTCACTCGATCTCTCTCTCTCTCACTCGATCTCTCTCTCTTCTATGTCTCTCACTTGACCTCTCTCTCTTCTCTGTCTCTCAAGAGTGAAGTCGCCACCAGACTCACCACCACCATGGTAAATGTCTCGTCTTTGATCTGAGATTGAAATTAGGGTATAAAATTTTCAATTGGGATTTCGAATTAAGTTTACAAATTGGGGGATTATGTTTCAAATTATTGGGTTAGATGGTTTAGGGTATTCAAATTAGAGTTTTAATTAAATTGGGGATTTTGAAATTAAGGTTTTAAATTGGGGGTTTAAAAGTGGGGGTTCTAAAATTGGGGTTATAGGGTTAGGGATTTTGAATTATGGTTTCTGAAATTGGGGGTTTTAAATTACGGTAAAAGCCCAATTCGAGCCAAACCGTACCGGATTCTCAGTATGACCGGAGTTTGGTTTACCGAAGTTTGGTTTCGATATCGGTCACCGTTTGTGGCTAACCGGAGAGTTCGGCTCGGTATCAGTACTATAGGTTTCGGCTCGATTCGGCTCGGTTACCCACCCCTTGGATGACCATGCCAAAATGTGCCTATTAAAACCTTGCTAGATAACAAAACATAGTGGGACAAAATAACTCTGAATGAAGGACAAAAAAGTATGCCTTGAGACAAATACCCTGATATCAACTCCCCCTGAAGGCTATATCCTATGTAAATCAGACCATCTACGCAAGCCAATATACCTCAAACATATTTTAAGAATGTGGACTTTGGCAGTGACTTGGAGAATTGTCTTGAGATCGGATCTGTTTGACTTTAATCTTCTCATGCACTTGTTGCTGATGGTTGAAGAAGAACTTTGGTGGTGTTGTCTCCTTTGATGAAACCTATCTTCATCTGCTAGATGCAAGCGGCATTATCTTATGAGATAATGGTTGGTTCACTAGTGGTCGAATGCAGCCCACACGTTGTTCGCTTGTTTTTCGCCAAGGTTGGCCAAAAGCAACACTTTGGTCTGTTTTTGTGTAAGTGCAGGGCATGTCATTGTCAAGCCAAGTTTTGACCTGGTCGGAATGAAATTGTGATTGAAGTAGGTTATTGCGCCGAATTGATTCTTATCATACGATTGATTAGCCAAGCTAGGAACCACTCTTGGCCTAGGTTGTTTTCAAGCCTCGGGGACAAGGCCTTTGTAACAAACAATCAATAGAAAGATGGACTGAATTGAAAACGTAAATAAATTTTTTAAGTAAATTGCAAGCAATGTAAAGTGCATTAAATTAAAGGAAATTGAATAACAAGGACTTAAAGTAAAGGAAATTGGAAATAAAGTGCAGAAAAGTTAAAAGTGATTGTATTGAAATTAAATTGAAAAGCAAGAACAATAAGTAGAGTACTTAAAAGTAAATAGATACTAAGAGCTTAGTATAGCAAAAACTAAAGAAAACTTAAAAGCACTTTTAACAGTAACAACTAAAAAAATTGAAAGCAAAAGAACTTTGAGAGAAATTCTTGATAATTTTTGTTGTTTGTCTGTGTAGAGAGCCCTCTTCTTCTCTTGAATGCATGTATTTATAGGGCTAGCTAGGCAATGGACCAAAACTTGGCCTAGAATTACATTTAGACTCCTAATTCGAATGGGATTTGAACTCTCTTGAATCCGAAATTCAACTAAATTCTTCCTTGACAACCACATGATCTTGAGCATTGATGACCGATCAGAATTCTTTCCAAACTTGGACTCTTTATTTGAATGTCTTAACTTCTTGCTTCAACTGAGATGCTTAGTCTCCAAGACTTTCTGAATTCTTCCTTTGGGTGGATCTGAGTTGATCTTGCATTTAATTCATGAAAGAAAATTCTTAACTTGGACGGAGCCATTTATTGGCTACAAAACTTCCATCAATGAGCCTTGGACTTATCTGGACTAAAAGGTCTCTTGATAAAGTCAACCCGGCCTTAAAATAAACCATAATCATTCTTTTGCTCCGTAAAATTAATAAATTGGCCCTTTTAATTACAAATAATAAATAAAATAGTTTGGTCTTTACTTATTCCAGTTGGGCCTTTTTTATGGTGTACCACTATCAATCAGCCTCTTAGAGGCCTTGCTTGCCGCTCACATATAGACATCTTCATTCAGCCTCATATAGGCATTTTCACTCGACCTCATATAAGCATTTTCACCCGACCTCATATAAGCATTTTCACCTGGCCTCATGGTTGGGTGAAATAATGTTATCTGGGTTGAGTACAAGGTTTTTGGGTGTGGAAAATTATGGGCGGATCAAAGAATTGAGAAAATGCAATTCGGGAAAAATAACTAATATTTTGGGCATCAAGATAGCTCGGATAGAATTATAGAATAAAGGCCAGATGAACTATATAGAATGAGCCCAGATAAAATTAGGAGACTGAGGCCGAACGAATTTTATGGACTTTGGGTAGCTGTTTCATATTTCCTTCCAAAGAGGGTAGGTTGGCTTCTATTTCTCATACTCTACCTTCTCCAATCACTTTGCCATCATAAGTGCCAATTTATGGCCCAAACACACGTAATTCGAACATGCTTGGTAATGGCTCTCAGCCATATACATTCACGAACTGCCTCGTGAAGAACTAGAATCTCAACATGATTCGAAAAGGTAGCAACAAAGGTTAGTTTTGTAGACCTCCAAGATATTGCTATATTCCCAATGGTAAAGACATAACCAGTTTGGGAACGTGTCTTATGCGAGTTTGATTAATAACCTACGTCAGCAAATCCAATAAGGCATGCATCATATATGTCATAGAATAAGGATAGAATAAGCTCATATCTGTCATACCTCTAAGGTAGCGGAAAATGTTTTTTATGCTATTCTAGTGGCAGCGTGTTAGCGCAGGACTATATCTAGCTAGCAAGTTCATAGCAAATGAGATGTCTGGTCTAGTGCACTGAAACAAGTACAATAATGCGCCTATTGCACTCAGATATGGAACTTATGGTGCCAATACCTCTTTGTTATCATATGCGAGACGAAACGGATCCTTCTTAGGATTTGGACTACGGACAATCATGGGCGTGCACGAAGGCTTCGCTTTTTCCTCTTTAAATCGCCTTAACATCTTCTGGATATTATTCAATTGATGGACCAAAATCTCATCTGCACGGTGCTCGAGCTCTAGGCTGAGACAAAAATTCGTTCTCCCAAGATCTTTTGTCTCAAATTCTGACCTCAGGTGCTTAACAGTCTCATTAATCTCTTCAGGAGCACTGATTAGGTTTATGTCATCTACATAAACAGCCATAATACTAAATCCAGAACTTGTTTTCTTAATAAACACGCATGGGCACAGTTCATTTTTCACATACCTTTTTCTGATCAAATATTCACTTAGACGGTTATATCACATCTGTCTGGATTTGTTTCAATTCATAAAGTGAATGCCTCAAACTAATGGAGAGTGTGTTCCGTGATCTGGAACTATTAGCAAAGGGTATCTTAATTAAGTCCTTTAGGAACTTTCATATATATATATATATATATATATATATATACAGGGAGGCTACAATGTGGGAATCCCACAAATTTCTAGTTTGTGGGATCCCCTTTGTGGGGCCCACACGAGTTGTTTTGTGTCGATCCGAACTGGTTCATTTTTTACATCTCTATTGATAGATCATCCTTGCAATAAATTAGCCAAATCGGAAATCATTTGCCTATTTAACTTTGACCAAACAAGTAGACGGTTTCATAAAAAAATTTGGTTCGTCCATTTGTTTGGTCAAAGTTAAATAGGCAAATGGTTTCCGATTTGGCTAATTTTTTGCAAGGATGATCTATCAATGGAGATGTAAAACATGAACGGTTCGAATCGATACAAAACAACTCGTGTGGGTCCCACAAGGGGGATCCCACAAACTAGAAATTTGTGGGTAATTAAAAATTTGTGGGATCCCCACATTGTAGCCTCCCTGTATATATATATATATACAGGGAGGCTACAATGTGGGAATCCCACAAATTTCTAGTTTGTGGGATCCCCCTTGTGGGGCCCACACGAGTTGTTTTGTATCGATCCGAACCGTTCACTTTTTACATCTCCATTGATAGATCATCCTTTCAAAAAATTAGCCAAATCGGAAACCATTTGCCTATTTAACTTTGACCAAACAAATGGACGAACCAAATATTTTTTATGAAACCGTCTACTTGTTTGGTCAAAGTTAAATAGGCAAATGATTTCCGATTTGGCTAATTTATTGCAAGGATGATCTATCAATGGAGATGTAAAAAATGAATGGTTCTGATCGACACAAAACAACTCGTGTGGGCCCCACAAACTAGAAGTTTGTGAGAATTCCACAATGGAGCCTTGCTGTATATATATATCTCTCTGTATCAAGATCCCTATAAAGATAAGCTGTGACCACATCCATAAGCTGTATATTCAGTTATTTGGAGACTACCCAACTGATAAGATAGTGGAACGTTATGACGTTCATTATGGGAGAACACGTCTCCTCGTAATCAATCCTAGGGTGTTGAGAAAGTCCTTGCGCCAAGCCTTGTATCTCACAATCACGTTTTTCTCATTACGCTTCCTTACAAATACCCATTTAAGTTCTACAAGTTTAACATGGGGAGGTGTAGGGACGGCAGGTCCAAACAGTTTTTGCATTGTCAAGGAATCTATTTCAGCCTGGATTGCATTTTTCCTTTTTAGCCAGTAGTCTCGACGTTGACATTCATCAACGGAGTGAGGTTCGATGTCATTGCTGATTATTGTTTTGGTAGCTAACACAAATACAACTACATCATTGATGATAATCTTATTTCGATTTAAGATCTCACTTAAGCATGCATAAATTATCGAGATTTCTTTGTTCTTGTGAGTGGGTTCAGATGTTGGAGCATCCCCCAACACTATTTTTTCTAGGACGGACCCATAATCCGGAACTATCTTGTGAGATGGATGATTGAGATTTCGATTTCAAGAGGATTCATTTGTGCCAAATTTATCCTCTTTTGAGGATAAGAATCCTTCAAACCTAGTGGTCTATCTCACTTCTGGGTAAAGACATATGATTGGTTAGCCACCATGGCCGTACCTCGTCCATCTAAGACTACACATCCTACGGGGACGACACATCCTACAGGGATGACAAGTCCTACAGGGACGAATATCCTTGCAGGCATATTTGCAGCAGGTATATGTGATCTCGTGACTTTAGCTAGATCACAGAAAGCGTCTGGCTACACTCTGTAGATTTATAATTCTCCGCACTAAATTATCATATTTTTGGGGATTGAGATGAGACATAGTGGCGACATTCCACGTCAATTCACATTATTGATCAGGAACAATGACGTTCTTATATCCTCGTAACGACGGGAATACTTTTTCATCAAAGTGACAATCCGCAAATCTGGCGGTAAAGAGATCACTTATCTCGGGCTCTAAAAAGGGTATAATTGATGGGGATTCATAAACGACTCATCCTTCATTGAGAGCCTAATTTTGTACATTTTAGTGGCGTAATTTGCACTAAACTACTGTCACAGCCAAGGAATGTAATTTTGATTTCACTGGAAATTTCGATCAAATTTCGATTTTGCTAGGATTTAGACAAAAACAATGGAAATTACTATCAAACGATGGAAATTTTAAATGAAACTTTATAATATGCTTATTTAACATGTTATCTACTACATTTATAAAAAAACATTGAAGGAACTCAACTATATTGTAGGTTTCATGTGATATTAAGTGCATATAATGCGCGCTGGTGGTAAATTTTATTAATAAAATACTACTCTAATTAATAAATTATAATTATAATACCTTTACAAATTATACTTCAATAATAAATCATAAAAACTATAATCTATACAGTAAATCCTGTGGTCCTTATATACTATATAATCTATATTCTATATTTTTTGAGATATGATATAATATAACTTATAAGATATTAAGGTTTAAATTCTTTAGGATATTTTTAATTTTTTTATATATAAAAATGTATTAGAATATAAGATGTAAAAATAATACTATATAAAACTCGCTAAACCAAACCCCAAACCCCAAACCAAATCCCAAATCATTTTTTTTTTATATTTCCAATTGCCCAAAAGCTCAACCTCAATCAACTTTAAAAAGGCTAAACACTTTTTTTATTATTTTTTTTCTTCATTTTTCCTTCAAGCATCTCTCTGGATCTTCCACCTCCAAACGCAGTCTAGCCTGCCATCATTCCCTGCCGTCGAAACCCACCAAAAACCCAGCTCAGCCTTTTCTTTTCCTCCCTCCCAGGTCTCAGCTCTTCCCAAAACCCAATCTCCTCTATTTCTCCCTTGATCTTCAAAAAAGCTAAACAAAACCTAAGAATTCGAATCCCAAATCTAGAAATTTCATCTAGGCAAAGAGTTCGAAATTTTATCGAAATTTCACCGAAATTCACCGAAATTTTACTGAAATTTCGACAGTCTATCCCGAAATTTTACCATATCACCATAAATTCTCTCTTAAAATTTCCCCGAAATTTCCTCAAAATTTCGCCCAAATTTCCGAAATTGTATCGAAAAATGGCTGAAATGATGATTTCGTATCGGGACCCTCCAAAAACGATAATTTCGGCGAAATTTCGCCGAAATTACTGAAATTACACTCCTTGGGTGTGACAACTACACACCCAAATACGCGTAAAACACCAGGTTAGTGCTCAGTTGCCAACTGTAACATAAAATAAGGTTGGTTAGCAGTGGGCCTCAATCAAATCAATATAGCGGGCATGTAATATTGTCTTTGCAGTGACGCATGGGCGACTCAATGACTAAATATTGGACAAGTAAATTTTCTAAAATCGGAAAAATTTAATTTCGTGAACACCAAAAAATCTATACCTTATTTGATGCGTATCATGTTATTCAACTGATTAGTGTCATGGAAAATACCTAGCCCTTGTATTTGTGCAATGTGCATTAAATGGCTGCTTAATCCTAGCTCTTTTATCTTTGCAAGAATTAATAAAAGTGAGAAAATAGCTTAGAATGAAGACGTACACGACTGTAAGCAACATAGAATGAAACTGGTTTGTGGTCCTCACAACTCTCCCAATTAGCCTGCAGCCCTTCTTGTACTTTCTCCCAATACATAAGGGTCACCAACCCTACAAATCTTCTTCATACCCCATCTTCTTCATAAGGGGCACATTGTATCAGAAGCCATATTGAAAATTAACTCTGTTTGCAAGTTGTAACCAAAAAAACCATCATCATGAGCACTTGTCATGTATGCTTCCTCTACTTGCTCATGATTGTTTTCTGCAATCTTGGAATACATTCTGGTACTTATCCCAAACAAACCCATCTGCCCTGTACATAGTTTCTTTGTACGCACACACATACATACATATATATATATATATATATATATACTTATTTCTTGAAGATGAAAGAATCCTACAACTGAGCCCTCCTGTATATATATATATACTTATTTCTTGAAGATGAAAGCTAGAGAGTGAATGTATATTACATGACCTTTTCTTTTCTGCAGCTTCTTCAGACAATTCTTCGAATTCATTTCATGGAGACAAAAACCAGTCAGCAACAATGGAATCGGAACATGCAAACTCAACCCATAAAAAGCTATTGTCACAAGGTTATTATTAATTTCTCTTTTTTTGTGGTCCATATATATACACATATAGCTTTTCCTTAAATATATTAATAATATTAGTTCTAAAGTACGTACTGTTATTGTTGATCATCAGGGAGTTGTGCAAGCAGGGACATACACATCATTCAAGACAAAGAATCCACACGTGAGATCCCACTGTACATAGTACAGATTCTGAGCACCTGTCTTTGTGTTTCTGAAATCCATGTCCATTGTGGATGGTTTTCCTCTGCAACAGAAGTCAACCCAACCGTCTTCAAGAGGCTCTCATATGATGACTGCTTGGTCAATGGAGGAAAGCCCTTGAAGAGCGGCGAGGTCATCCAATTCACTTACTCAAACGCCTTCATGTACACCCTTGAATTTAAGTCCGCCAAGTTTTGCTAAGTTTGAAAGCCTCTCTCTCCCGGCCCAGAACCAGATTGGATAGTGTCATATAATAATAAAAATTACACAATAGCTATATGTGACACCATGCAAATAAAGTAAAAAAATAGGGGCTTTTTAATTAGATTATGTCCCTGAATAAAATTAAGTCTTCAATAAGACTTGGTGTAAAATTATAAAATGATTTAATCCTTTGACTATTATCCACATTAGTATCCATATTATAGCTCATATTTATTAATTTTTTTATATTTTTATTAGTTTATTAATTACCAAAATACACCTTTGTTATTAATTATTTTTTTCTATATCTCACATTTGTAGCAAGTAATTTTAGATTGATTTATATTTATTCCTCTGACGGTGAAAGATAGTTGTACCTAAAAAAGCATAATATACTAAAACAAAAATTAATGATCAAGATTAATAATAAACTATTGGATCATAACTCCCAATTTAGAGCTTGGTTAATTCAAAACTTCCACCCTTAAGGAAACTAATTACAACCCTCTATTAGTCACTTAATCAATCTAGTTCTCCTAAAAACCCCGGTCAACCAATACTCAACTAGATTTGACCCCCATTTTTTTCTAATATTCCAGTTATAATTACCCTAGAAAAAATATATCAGAGACACATTTCTCTCTCTCTCTCTCTCTCTCTCCCTCCTTCCCTCCCCACGCAGCTGTGCCAATGTGTTCTCCGTTGTCCAGCGACAGTCTGAGAACGCCCGTTGCTCCTTCCTCTTCCTCCCTCTGCCATCCATGTACTGTGAAACCAAAACTTTGACGCCGAATTAGTTTTGTTCAGACCTGAGTTCCCTCGCTAGCGATTCACCGATTTTGGCAAGGATGACATGCCGGACCGCCAAGGATGGCTTCCTGTCATTGTTTTGAGTGCGCTGGTGCCATGCATTAGAACTTTAACCCAACTCCTATCACCGAAGATTCTAATCTCATATCGTGGGTGTTGGCGATTAAGACTTTGTTTAATGAGGAAGTTTTGTTTGCAAACATCCCAGAGACCGCTCATTAGATTAGCGATGCAGGTTTTTTTGTTTTAATTCATTTTGCTTTCTTTCTTCTTCTTCTTTTTTCATTTAGGTTTGGATTTTTTTTCTTCGATATTATTGTTCTTCATTACATGCCAAAACCCCATAACGTATGAAGTTTGAAATGGATGCTTACATTGTCAACAGGGACATGAATTATCTTTATGTTTTGTTTATTTGAGTCCTAAGGAAATTTTTTTTTTGTTGGTGGGGAGTTCTGGATTAATAGTTAGCCTCACATATAATAAGTTATCATTCAATTGAAACTATTAATAGTAGGTGTCACACCCTAGACCCTGAGCACGTGCGACACGTATTTTAAGGGCGTTGAGAGTACAATGCCTAACAACACGTATTTTAATCTACCTACAAGTCTTTGATATCTCTCCTAATAGTAGGAGTAGAAGCATAACCTTCATACAACTTATAATCATGTTCAATAGGTGTTTCTAGCTGGCTTACATGCTAATTAACATACCAGTTTTAGTCAAGAGATCAAGTACATACTTCCTCTGAGACAAAAATATATTGTTTGAAGACCTTGCTACCTCAATCCCAAGAAAGTACTTCAAATGTCCCAATTTTTTCATTTGAAATTCAAACGCCAAATACTTTTGTAAATTGGCTATTTTCTCATGATCTTCACCTGTAAACACCAATATCATCAACATAGATTATGAGAGCAGTAAGTTTTCCATTCTTTCGCTTTAGAAACAAGGTGTGATATGAGTTACACTGCTTGTAGCCTGCAGCTTTCATTGACTTTGTGACCTTCCAAACCAAGCCTGAGGTGATTGTTTTAAACAATACAAGGCTTTTTTCAATATGCACACCATTCCAGGTTTTGTCATATCAGAAATACCTGGTGGAGGGTCAATGTACACTTCTTCTTCATGTTCTCCATGTAAGAATGCATTTATTACATCAAACTAGAGTAATATATGGCCAATCTAAGTTGGCAACTAGAGATAACAATACTCTAACAGTAGTCATTTTTTCCACTAGGGCAAATGTCTCCTAATAATCCACCCCATAAGATTGAGTGCTCCCTTTTGCTTAAGCGAACTTTAAATTTCTCCACAGACCATAACGACCCGTATTTTCCCTTAGTGAATTTTTAATTGGGCCCATAGTTGACTTTTGATTCAAGTGGGATTCTAGTTTTGACTTTGGGTCCGTTGGAAAGATCTTGAACACGAAAGTTCATAGACTCGAACTGTGTATAGATTGAGGTTATAGTTTGGAAGTTTTGAATGTAACAAGAGACCAAAAGTTGACTTTTAAAAGTACTCGGTTTTTGTTTTAGACTCAGACATGGTTACATAGAGCTCGACTCTACGAGTTCACAGACAAGAAGCATGCGTCGATTGGAGCTACGGTTTGGAAGTTACAGACGTGTGAAGCAAGTGGCAAACTTGTAATTTTGCAAAGATGGTTTTTAAATAGCAAAATCAGATTTTAAACTCTCATTTCTCTCTCCTCTCCCGCTCCCTATCTCTCTTTTCTCTCCCGAGCTCTCTTTCTATCTCTCCCTGCGCATTGCTGCCACCATCGCTCCGGTCAGCTCTCCGATGACCTAGACCACCGGCGTGACCCCTAGCTGCTGGCCTTCCTCCACCAAGCTCCCTCGCTCCGACCAGCCACCGTACAACACGAAATCACGCTGGAATGCACCCAGCTGCCGCCCCTTTGCTCGCCAATTTCCGACTAGTTCCGGCCTTCGTTCACCTTGATTTTAGGTGGGCTTTTCTCCTCTTCTTATGGGCTTTTTTTCCCTTTTAGTTTAGATTATTTAATTTGAAGTTTTTGTGGAAGATTAAATTTAGGGGTTCGAGGCCATTTCGGATTTAGCTTGGGTTTTTGAAATTAATATGATTTGTGTGGTGTTTTACGCAATTTCACCATTAGGAACCTCCAATTGTGGTTTAGAATGAGAAATTTTAAGAAATTTTGAGAAATTGGAAGGTTAGAGATTTGGGGGTTATGCCCATTTGGAGATTTCTTGAAATTGAAGGAATTGTTGGTGATCTTAGGCATTTGTGATTAATTTTCACTCCTAGGAATAATTAATTGGTGCTTAGAATGGTTATTTTGAAGAAATTTGGAGAAATGGTGATTTTTAGGTGAATTTGTCACTTTGAGTGGTGTTGACAAGGGTGTGAACCTTCTAGCCGCTAATTCTCTGTTTTTTTATGAATTTAGACTCTTTGTAAGTGGGTTATTAACCTTGGATTGATTAGAAGTAGTTTGGGTCGACAAAGCCTTAATTTAATTGTTTTTTTAGAACTTTTCGGTGCCAAAATAACTCTTAGACGAACCTCGGCTGTGGTAGGTGGTGAATAGGAGTTATTTGAGTGAATTTTGACAGATTAAAAAATTGGGTGTCATTGGACTTTGAGCTGGAATTGATTTAAGAGAGAATGGGAGTCTAAGGGCTTGAGAGGGATTTTTAATCTTTTAACCATAGAATTTAAAGAATTAGGGCTCACTTTCATACGTGTGATTTGTCTTTACGCCAAGTCAAATCCCGCGTCTTATTTTTCTAATTGTAGGCAAGATCCCCAAAGCTCGAGGTGATCCGACGGAGGATCAAGGCTAGGCTACCTCATTGTGAGTGGACACTTGTTTTATAAATTGTTTTGCATACTTTATGATTAATTTGTCTCTTAATTTCTTTAGTTAAAGGTTTGTGGCTTGGATTTCGGGTTTAGCATAGTTTGAGATTTAATGCATGAAAAGGGATTTAATGTTTTCATTATTTTCATGATAGATATTTTAGCCATTGTATCTTGAAAAAGGATTTGTGAAAGTTCATGATTTTTAAACCGCCTGTTCAGTACCCATCAGGTTTACAGGTTGGATAGGTCTTTGGGACCCATCACGAGACACATATAAGTTTTGGGCCTTGTGTCGCGATACTTAGCCCTTTGGCGATGGACTATACGTGCACGTATGATAGGACTATGCATGCATATGATAGAACACTAGCTCTGCACACGTATAACAAGTATTGGACTCTCCATGCATACGACAGAACACCAGTTCTACGCATATATGATAGAAATCTCTAGGTATCTATTTTGGGTGTGAGTTTTACAAAAATGCTATCCTTGTTATTAAATCGTTTGGCACTTGGATTTATCGTGATAACCCTTTTGATTTACCTGATTTGAAATTCATGTGATTTTTATGAAAATGCTTTAAAACTGGGGGATTTCAAGGAAAGACAGTGAGGTCTTAAGCAAGTTTAAATTTAAATAATTTGAATCCTTAAATTATTTCCAAATGCTTATTTTTTTGTTTACGTCCACTCACTGAGATTATCCCACGTCTGTTTCCTTGTGTTGTTTAACTTTCCCCCAAGTTGTTGCGATGGAATTGTCGAGCCAGAGACATCAAGGCAGTTAATCTAACTTTTGTGACATTATAGGAACTTAGTAATCATTGTAATTTTTATTTCTTTGGATAATCTTGTAGCACTGCTTTGATAACTTAGCGAACACTCAAACAGTTTGTTTTGAACTTGTTTGAGTCAGAGACCCTTTTATTGTGGTTGGGCGGTTGTTGTTTTCTTAGAAGTGTTCTTGACAGGCCTCTTTAAATGGGTTAGTCCAATCTCAGAGGAGGTTTTGCCGAATTTTCGGTAGGATTTTCCTTGATATTGGATTTCCGCAGGATCTCTCCAAGTTTGAGGGTGGAATTCGAGGTTGGTCCTGTCAATACCCATCTACCTTGTGTTTAATTGCAAACACCCATCTACATCTCACAAACTTCTTCCTCTTCGGTAAAGGAACAAGTTCCTAAGTTTAATTCTTTCGTAAAACCTTTAGTTCTTCTATCATGGCCTTAGTCCATCTAGAATCTGCTAAAGCATCCTTCAATTTACTTGGTACATATAAAGAAGGTAATTGATGTACAAAAGATCTATATGACTTGTGTTTACACCTTGTTTTGGAATTGGGCTGATATGCACGACCAAGCCCAAAAATGACTACAGCCCAACCCATTTAAGGCAAGTGTTAAGGAGGCCAACTCGCAACATTCAAGTCCATTTCGACTAAGGTCCATGGTGCCTTAGTCCACCTAGAATCTGCTAAAGCATCCTTTAGTTTACTTGGTACATATAAAGAAGATAATTGATGTACAAAATATTTATATGACTTGTGTTTACACCCTATTTTGGAATTGGGCCAAGAGGCACAGCCAAGCCCAAAAATGACTACAGCCCAGCCCATTTGAGGCACGCGTTAAGGAGGCCAACACGCAAGATTCAAGTCCATTTCGGCGTGGTCCTCGACGAGAATTTAAAGGCCCATCAAGATGCAGCACATGTTTTTAAAGAAAGAAAAAAGTCTAATCTAGGCAAGAGTCCTAGTAGGATTCAGATGCACATATGGCAATTTTTACGTTACTTGGGTGTGAAGGCCAAGCAAGCCAAGAGTCTAAATTCGACTAGGAATAGGATTTCTTGAAGGCCTAGGGTTTCACCCTTATATAAGAATGCAATGACATGAATAAAAGCTCTCCACATATACACACAACCACAAGCTTCTCAACAAATTTTCGGATTTTATTCAAGCCCACTACTGCGATTAGTTCTTCAAGTTTCTTAAGAATTTTGTACTTTCTTTTAGCTCTGTTAGAACTCAATTGTTTTAGTATTGATTTTCCTTCTGTTAATTTGTTTCGATCTTAGTTTTCATGTTCTTAGATGAGGTCTGTTGTTAGGATAACAATTGTTACTCGTTTTCAACACAATCAATTGATTTATACTTTTTATTTTTTAGTTCATAGTTTTTCTTTACATCCAATCACTCAAGCACCCATCCATTGAGTTGTTAACTTTGAGTACACTGTTATAGTTATGCCGAGCATATAAAGTCCTTGAGGATCAAGGCATAATAAGAACCTAGGCTAGGTGTTTGTTCCTTGCTCGCCGCACAATTGTTTAGTTTGGAATTTAAATTCACAGCGCAATTCATACATTCAATTACCATCTCACGACCATACAACTTTCTACAAACCAGCCATTTGGTCATGCAATGGCACGCCCGCATATTTATTGAAGGACTACCAGTGTATTAATTGAGATTTTCGACAATCTTACCTTGAATTTTAGGTGAAACAACTTGGATAGTATATGGGTAGACACATGGTGATTAATAGAATATCTAACTTTGGCTTTTGGATCGAGTTCATAAGATGTAGGTGGTACGCCTCTATTTGAACGAGGTGGAAGATTATATTAATTAACTAGGTTCAGGTTCAGACTCAATTATAGCATTTTTACTACTACATTCAGAAACAGGAATAAAATGTACCTCTTGATCATGAAAACTTAGAGATGATTGTGTGAGAGGTAAAGTTGAAAGAATAGTGGGGATTGTACCATCATCAAATAAAGTCCAAAGATAGAGGATTCGAGTGCTGAAGAGAGGATGATTCAAATTGTGCAGCAAGAGCTGAGAACCAGACCTCTAGAGGCGAGGACTGGACCTCTAAAGGCATTGTTTCAGCTTGAGGGGTAGAGGATCAGGCCTTCTGAGGCGAGGATCGGACCTCCAGAGGTACTATTTCAGCTTGAGGGGCAGAGGGCTGGACCTCCTAAGGCAAGGATCGAACCTCTAGGGGCTATGTTATGCTTGTGGAGTCGAGGACCGGCCAACCTGAGGTGAAGACCAGACCTTTAGACACGTTTCTTCCTTTTGCAAGCCAAAACCTATGAAAAATACCATATTGACCTATTCCAACCTATTCTTGCCTTGAACACAATTCTCCCTCTGAAAGGAAGAACCACAACCATCCGAAACATAGACTAAATCATGCTCGTGAAACATAACATCTAATGAAACATAGAACATCTAGGGCGACAACTGATAACAGTTGTAGCCTTTCTGAGTCGAACCATACTCAAAAAACACACATTTTATTGCACAAGCCTCGAGCTAATGACGCTAATGACCATGCAAGTGGACATATATTGAAGATCCGGACACTCGAGGTTCGAGATGCAAAATGAATGGCTCACAATAGTTTGACAACACATCCAAAGGCCGTTGAAACTCAAGAACACTCGATGGTGTTCAATTAATGAGACACACAACGGAACTTAAAGCATCGCCCCGTAAAATGTATGGAACATTACCACCAATTAACAAGGAATGAATGATGAAACATTAACACAAGCAAGTATATCTAGTCTTGGCTCACCAAGTATTGCCTCTTCATGCCACCCAAATCTCTTTTGCTATATCCATCCTAATGAACAAGGAATGCATATCTTTGGTCATAGCATTAAAATCCAAGACTTCACCATGCAATTCTCGTTTTCCCAAGCATCAAATTCAAGTGAATTAGGGTTTTAGGAGCTGAATATGCACCAGAAATCAAATCCTAGCGTTGATGACCATAAATCTTATGCCTAGCACTAAGAACGTACCCATTCTCCATAATTGATGCCATCCAATTTTTCTGTTGTAATCAAAGAATCATTGAATGACACTAGAGGACGAAGGGATTTAGATGAGTTGGAAGAGCTAGCACCCTTCCTTCCATCACACTTTGATTGTTCAACATCACCCATGATGAATGACGAAGTAGTAAACTAATGGAACAAACAACCTTCAATCACGCAGCAGCTATAACAATCCTAGAAGCCCAATTATTGACTCGGGACCAACCACAAACCACACGAACTTCTATAGACCATAAGAAAACAAGTTTTATGGGAAAAAAAACTTGATCAAACACTTTGATTGTTCAACATCACCCATGATGAATGATGAAGTAGTAAACTAATGGAACAAACAACCTTCAATCACGCAGCAGCTATAACGATCCTAGAAGCCCAATTATTGACCCGGGACCAACCACAAACCACACGAACTTCTATAGACCATAAGAACACAAGTTTTATGGGAAAAAAAACTTGATCAAACCCAGGAATAAGAACAACCACTAAAACAAAGAAACCTAAACCGTAATTTTATTGAACAGGAATTTTGGGCAGTTTTGATACCATGCCAAAACATTTTAGGGTAAATATTTTGTATTAACTTTATTCATCCCATTAAGGGGCAAACTCTCCCAATTACATAAGGAGTAATTACATAAGTTATCCAATAATTTTGAATATTATATGGGGGGTAATATTTTTGCATGAGGGCTGTGGATTTGAGGGATCAATTAATTTTAGCAGTCTGTGTATTTGGTTCCGTTACAGTGGAGATTTTAGGGTGTCAAATGGCTTTTGTAATGGTAAATTTCTTTTTCAAGGAACAAAATAATGGTGAGGAAAAAAGGGATTAGGCAATGAAATCTAAAGTTACATTTTGTTGCTAAACACGAGGCAACGAATATTTTTTGTCAGCAAAGTCGTCGTTTAAAATCCATAGCCTAAACCTTTAGGCACAAAATGAAATGGTTCGTCGCCTAAAACCACATACAAAGACGAAATAATTTCGTCTTCAAGACTTACTTTGGGCGACAAAATAATATTCATTGCCTAAGATTATTTGAGGCTAAATAACTTTGGGCGACGCAAATATTCATCTCTTAAAAGGTTTTTGGGCAATGAACTAAATGTTTCTTTGCTTAAAATAATTTAGCCAACGATATATTTCGTCGCCTAAATGTGAGTTCGTCACTCAAAATAATTTGAAGAGATGAAATAGTTTGTCGCCCAAACATTGTTAAATTTAAATTTGTTATTTAATTTATTTCTATATTTTTTTGAATATTATTATTTTTTTTTCAATTTGTATATTAATATTATTCATAAAAATTAATATATTGAAAACCATTAGAAAACATTTTAAATTAATATTCTATTAATTCAAAACGATAATAACCATACGTGCATAAAATATCCATTCACGATGAATAATGAATATCCATACATGATAATATCCATGACCATAGTGGTCATCCTAATCCGTAATCAAACCCCGGTGCGTTGTCACCCTCGTTTGACGGTGGCGACTGCAATGAAATTTCTAGAAATAGCTGTTGCGACAATATCCCAAGATATGGCGGTTGCGACGACATCCTAGGAAATGGCGGCATCGACATCCCAGTCATCGCCGAATATAAATGCTGAATGGAGGCGATGAACAACCGAATACGAGAAACAACTCCTCCAGCTGTGAATATTTGGCAAAATGCTGAATGGAGGCGATGAACAACCGAATACGCACTACTACAAAAAAGCTCATATATATGAGTAATTTACCGATATCTAATGGGTAAAAATTTCGNATGGGTAAAAATTTCGAGATAGGATTGCATGATATAAAAGGTCACGGTTTCTATATCGGTTCTAAACTGATGTCTAATATACATTAGATATCAGTTTGTATTATAAATTCGATATTAATTAATCAATTAATTGAGCTAAAAATAAATAACCAATATATATTTAATTTACAATATCAGTAATTTACCAATAACTGATATCCT
>QANT01000469.1:0-18528 GCA_003254885.1 Purshia tridentata
TTGAAGACCAATTCTCATATTTTCAGAATTGGGCCCCTAATCACAATCATAATCAGCAGCTCTATTTCTCTCCCTGAAAATATGAGAGATCTCAGTGGCCCAATTCTGGCTAAAGCAGCTCCTTACAGGCAACAAGAATAGTGGGCAGAGAGTTCAGGCTCAGACCATCCTTTTTTATAAACAAGACAACTGGAGAGTGAGCATTGGCTGAGCTCCACTCTTTAGCAAAAAACTCCACAATAAAGCTAGGACCATCAGGAGAAGTAAAATCGATCTGGAATATGTGACCACATTAGTGCTACCCATTTTGATTGAAGTGTCGCAAGCACTTATAAGATTATTCTAAATTACACCATGGGAATATGTGTCAACCTTATAATGTCAATTAGATAATGCCCACATATGTAAACTAGTTAGACCAACCTTAATTGTGACATGACCTGTAACACCAGGACAGTTCAGTGTTTTTCTTGCGTGCAATGACAAAGTCCCACTTAGTTTTTATTGTATTATTGCAATAATTATATTAGCCTAGGTTTATCTTTTACTTTGTGTTCAAGTTATTTAACTCTAGTACGCCTACACCTGTATATATAACAATATAACACAAGTCCTCATTAACTCATGCACACAAGTATCATGTGTTACACAAGGTGTGGGCTTTTGCACTTGAAATTTATGTTCCTTTGGTATTAATTTTTCCCCCCTTTAGTATACTAGGTATTTATATCTAATGAAGAAAGTCTATATTTAGAATCTTTTTTCACTTTGGTCATCGTGATTTTAATTTTTAAAATAATGTCTTTTTCCACTTTTTCTCTTAATTTATTACCCCAAAATTCAAGAGTTCTTAATATAATGATATGTAATAGCGAGAAACACTAGCAATGAGCTTTAAACACACACACACACACACACACACACACACACACACAATTAGTTGTTGGGTTAGCCCAAGTGGTGAGAAATGTTGGACTAATGAATTAGGATTTAAATTACAACAATGCTACACTTACCACATTTTTATACCATAATTTTATATCATCTTATGTGGTAATCTACTTGGCATTTATACATTGGACACTAAAAAATAAAAATAAAACCCTAAAAATAAGGAAATACCTTGCCAGTACAATAATGACACGTAAAATAGTACAACAAATATGGCATAAAAATATGGTAAAAATAGTATTATTGTTTAAATTATGTCAAACTTGGATTCCCTCTAATGTAAATCAAAAAGAAAAAAATATACGTACACACACGCAAACTTACTATTCTTAACATGCATGCAAAATTACTGGCCAAAATTAACTATAGGGACCAAATTAAATTATAGTTTCCCAACAAATTACAACTTACACCTCTAAGGTTTGAGGTTTTTCACAACTTGTACCTTATCGTCTCAATTTTTTTGATTTAAAACCTAACATTTTAATTTACTGACAATTAACTATTGTATGTCAATTGATGATATGACAATTGCGGTCCCACATTTTCAATAGATTTTGGCACAATATTAAAGAAATTAGAAGCTTTAAGAGACTTACGCTTAATGAGTTGTACTCACCAATTATCACGTTGTGTCAATATTAATTTATTGCTTGTATTATTTTTGGCGTGGGTTGTCAAAGCAAAACTAAATTTAGACCATAACCCTATATTTGGTTTATCAACGGAGATGTTTGCTTAAAACTATCAACGACTGTCTAATTTGCTCTTTCGTTTAAATGATCATTTTTATTTTAAGAATAGAGCAGTGCCAATTAAGCACCTACCACTTGTCAATGAATTATGTAAACAAAATATTCTTTGTAAATAATTATAAACGTACTACTTGAATGAAAATTATTTTACTTAAATGAAGATCTAATCGATCTGCTAGCTGGCCATGGTTCAGCAATCCTTTATTGGAAGAGCAGAAGAATAATTAAGCACTAGAAGATGAAAGGTGTCATGGACGACGCCATCCTACCATGTCTAACCCACATACTCATGTTCTTCCGATACGCTTAGGTAGACTCTTTGAGCGACTCCTCATCCTCGAGCGACTCCTCATCCTCGAGCGACTCTTCCTTCTCAAGTGACTCTTCCTCCTCAAGCGACTCTTCCTCCTTGACCATCTCCTTCAAAACCATCTGTATAGAATATATATGCTAGTTGTTAGTAATATAAGATTGGCTTAACATATTCTCGGCTAATATGTTAACTTAGTTCTTGTCGATTGGTTAGGATGTAGGATGATTCAAGTTTGACTTTAAAGCATATACACTATACAACTAAAAGAATTGAATATTTACACATAAATACATATTTACACTACTCACTAACAATGGAATCCACATACACAAATGATATTATGTTCTTCTGATTCTTTAGGTAGTTATAATTAAAATCACAAATGTGTATGCTTTGTGTTATTTATATGGTTTAATATGCGACATAGTGTCACTAATAAGCACCAATAACATAGAATTAGAAAACCTTATATATATGAGTTTTGTGTGGTATATATATGTTTTAACATGCAACACAAATAGGAGGAACACATACAATTATGCCCAATAAAACAACATCGGCTCCCTAAAATAACCATCAGGGGTACTTGATTAATTTAAACTCAAGGGGGCGTGGATATAATGTAATAAATACATAAACAGAAATATATATTCTACAAAAGGACATTAAATTCAGAAAACACTCACACAAGTCAAGCTATGAAAGCCTGAAGAACAGTAAACCAACCAAACAAGTCAAAAAACAACCAAACCAAACATAAATAAAAGGCTTTGTAGCAAGATACCCACCTCAACTTTGACTCGATTTGTATGTTACCACATAAATTAAGAAGTGAAGCAAGTTGCCCCTTGAATTAAATTTTGTTTGCAAGTTACCACCTTCATCCAAATCTTCAAGGTTTTTTGGTCTATTCATAGAAAAGAACTTGGGCGGGGAAGCTTTAGCCACCTCAGCATGTTGAGGTAGCAAGGCTTAACTAATTACAAGTAACCACATGTACAACCATTTTTCTATTTCAATTTTTCTATTTTTACGAACTTTGAAAATTAATAAAAAATAGCTCACGACTACACATTCGTCTCGACTAGTACTAATTTACTATAAAGTCAAACTAACCAATTTTTCTTTCAAAAGTTTTCAAAAAATTTTGGAAGTCCAAATTTTTTTTTTCTAAAAAATTTGAATATATTTCCCTTCATAAAGTAAATTTTATAAAATGTCTGTAAATTCTCAAAAGATTTCTAAAAAAAAATTTAGAAATTAACAAAATCCTATTTTAGAGAATTCTTTCCAAACTTTACGGAAATTCTTGAATTTTTCTTGAATTTATTTTCCTTTAAGAATGAGAGGTCTTTTGAGTAGCAAGTGTTCACAAGAAAGGTAGAGTTAGTTTTTTGAAGACCAATGGTGTAGACCTTGTAATTTTTGGAGTTCGAGAGTTTATCTTATTAATTTTCAAAGAGTCTAGAATATTTTAATTCTAAAAATAAATTTGGACTTTCAAAATTTTCTAAAAACTCTTGAAGGAAAAATTAGAAATTTGACTCCATAATAAATTATTACTAGTCAAGACGAATCCGTAGGAATTTTTTATATATTTTTCTGAATCCAAAGCTATTTTTAATTTATTTTCAAAGTTTGTAAAAATATAAAAATAGAAATAGAAAAATGACTGTATATGTGGCAACTTGTAATTGATTGGGCCTTGCTACTCAGCATGTTGAGGTGGCAAAAGCTTCCCAACCAAATTTTTTTTTCTATGAATGGACCAAAAAACTTCTGAAGATTTGGATAAAGGTGGTAACTTGAAAACAAAGTTTAATTCAAGGGGTAACTTGCTTCAATTTTTAATTTATGTGGTAACATGTAAATCCAATCAAAATTCAGATATGTATCTTGATTAAAAGCCTATATAAAATGATAAGAGATAGCATAGCTGCCCAATCCAAATTCAAAAAGTAGAAAAATAGTACGTCGAAAATATTCATAACTCAATTACGTCAGTGTTGAGCCTAAGCTAGACCACAGATCGAAATCCCAAATTGGGCCATGAGATTGGTAAAGGCCTAATTGGGCCTAAAAGAGGCTTTTCTAGCTAAAGGCCTACAGGCCATATCCTGGGTACGTGGGTACGCTAAAGGATCCAATGCGAACTTAATTATGCAGAGGTTAAGGACTTTGGTTCATATATTTTCCGAAGACAAGCGATTTAGTCATCTTTGGACTCACAAGGAAATGTTGTAGTGAAGCTTAAAATCTGACTAATTTTTTTATGAAAAAACAAGAAAAGGAATCCAAAAAAAAAAAAAAAAAAAGAGCAAGGAGATTGAAGATAAGCTCACACATTAGTTAGGGTTTGTTGAAAGAACAACATACCTGTTCTTCGTAAATGTTTCCTATAGTTGTATTAAGGTCTCCCTTCCACTGCACCGATCTTTCAGAATACAATTCATCATAAACTCGCACTATGGAACGTGTGCATACATCCCCAGCAGAAAATATCTTTAATTTTGGACATTCGGAAACCTTCAATTCCACCAAGAATGGAAACTCCAAAGTATAAGCTTTATCCCAGAAACATTTGAGGTTTGGTAGATTCCCAAACCTGATGGAATTCACTTTAGGAAATGCCATTTCCTCTCCTTGTTCTGCTTCTGCAATGATTTCTTCCAGTATCTTACAATCCCAAACTTCTATTTCTTCTAGCTCGATAAGAAGTTTGGCTATGGATGGAGGAAACAAATATCTCAACTTGTCACAGCCATGCACTTTTAGCAATCTCAAGTTTCTAAAGCTGGTGATGGTGATCTGCTGCGAACCATTTTCCCATATGTGCTTTAACATTGGTAAAGATTTTAACACCAATTGTGTCAGCTTATTAAATACTTGAACATAGTGGCTTCCTTGAAGCTGAAATATCACTTCCAATGACTCACAATCTTTTACTTGAAGACTTTCTAGATTATCATCAGCATTTGAATCCTCATTGCTTGTTGAAAATTTCTAGCAAAATGTGAAACATATCATTTATGAAAGACACTGATATCTTGCGTTTTTACGAGCCCCAAGGCCCAGATTATTATAAATCACTTATACAAAAAATGATAAATATAAAGGTCAGTATAAAATTTCACAGGTTAATTTACAAAGGGAAATTAACTTTATTATTAAAGGTTACTATAATTTAAACGCTTACCTCTGTTTTGACAGACGTATGTGGCAATATTTCGGATTTCTTGTCATTGGATCGATTGGATTTAATGATTTGAATGGCATATGAACAAAATGGTGCACATCCAGAAGCTTTAGGCGAAGACTCCTGAGCTGTTGAAGCCTCCTGAGCTGGTGAAGCTTCTTGAGCTGTTGAATCCTCCGACTGTTTGATTGGTGGAATCACTGAACCCAACGTCTTCAATTTGGGACATGCTTTTAGCGCAATAGTTTTCATGGATGGGCATACATAAGTACAGGGATCAGTGCAAAGACTCTCAAGATTTTCCAAACCGGATAGTGCAACGATATTCACTTTGGAAAACAATATCATGCCACCTATCTTTTCTTTTTCTTCATCTTCCGTTGAGACTCTGACTATAGTTTTCAACTTCCGACACCAAATTACTTCTACATTTTCAAGATTCACAAGCACCTTGGCAATAGAATATGAGAAGACGTATTCCAGCTCATGACAGCCCTCTAATGATAAAGTCGTTAAATTTTGAAAGCCCTGGACTCCACATGGAACGTTGGTCCACAAGTGTGTAAGCCTTAATATCCGTTGCCTTAACATATCAGACAGATTTAATAAACTACGCAGCCGCAATATTCTTAATTTAGGAAATGCTTTTATTGCCTGCTGGCCTTTTAGATCAAATACCACTTGTATATTTTCAGCAACCAGATCTACTTCTTCTAATTTTTTGAACCACGAAATGCAATTTGATGGAAATAGTATTCCACTGGAGTTTGACTCTTCCTTGTCCTCTAACATTGAAGAGGACCCACCACCCGCATGTTGATCTACCGAAGCTTCTGTTATCTCATTCAATGACTCCAACTGGCTAGTCCTCATCATATTATTCTTATTTTCAGGCGTTGTGATCTGATGGATATAATTTTAAGAGAAGAAAAAAGGAAAAGTAGGTAAAAACATCGTACGTCAGCAAAAATATAAACTGTTTATAATTTCTAATTCAATTTCAAAACATGCATATTGATCATTAACATAATAACCTTTTATTCGAGTTTTTATCCCAAAAAAAAAAAAATCATTGCAATCTTTAATATAATATATTTCTAAATAATATAGCATGCTTTCTTTATTGGTATTTCCATTACTTTTTATATTAAACTACCAAATACATAATTCAAATAAAAGCAGCAGCCCGATTAAACGGAAAGATTAATATATAAAAAAAATATAGAGATTTATAATTCAATTACGAAACATTATTGTTTTTGAGGTTTATTTTTTGTTGAGAGAAGTTTTGGATTTGGTCCCTCCATTTGACTATCATTAGACTTAAACTTGGTGGCATGTTGACTTTTGGCTGAGGTTGTCAGATTTACAAAAATTTAATATAATTTCTAAAGTAATAGACAGATTTACAAAAATTTAATATAATTTCTAAAGTAATAGACACGTGTCAATTTTTTGAGTTTAAGCATATGCAGACATGGTATACCCATAGCACAGAATAATTTCTCTAAAAAATATGTCCCCTAGCCACATTGATGTTTTCAAAAGTTAACCCTAATTAAGTCCCAAAATCAGTATAAATGTTTTAAATTATATAATTAAGTCCCTAATTTATTCACTTACAAAAATTCATAGCAAAAATGATATTACTTAAAAAGAAAAATGTATCCATAGGACCATATCTATTATCTATGAGTCTATGACTAAGAAAAACTGACATTAGTGTTTTTCTTTTTTACAACTACGTTCAAAAGTTTTGCACTTAGGACCCAACTAAAGTTACTAACACTGTTAATTCTGACTCAAAATAAAAAAATAAAAAAATAAAAAAAGAAATTAATTCATCACAAATATTACAGATCTAATGTAAGCTTGCTTAGGTGCATGTCTTTTTTTTAACAGTAATTTATTTTTCTTGAATGATTTCTAAGAAAGATGACCCTTCAGATTCTACCCAATATTGCTCTAAGCCATTTAATAAATAAAAAAGCACAGAAAAAAGGAAAAAATTAGAGTGTAATCCTTCTAACATTTTATATTTGGAAAAATCTTTATAACTTTTTTATTTTATTTTAAATAAAATCCTTTGACTATTGTCTTGTCAAAAAAATATATCATTATTTTTTTATTTTTTGAGGATATATGATACAGGTGCACCTCATACTTTTTTATAGTATAGATTTCAGAGTTAAAACTTAACATAAAGTCGACAAAGTAGCAGTTTAAGAAGAAGTAAAAATGCTCAGCCAAATACTAGATGCCGGGTATGTCTAAAAAAAATAAAAACTAATGGACCAATATTATTTAGCATGAAATTGTTACAATATTATTGGACTTTAGTCATAATTTTAAAAACCATAAAGTTTTTCAGTAAATTGTAAAATTAAAAGAAATGGATGGAAGTCTTGAACAAAATTTATTTTAAAAAGCATAAATAAAAATTACGCGCATATATATTCAACATACCTCAAGGTTGGAGTATGATCGTTTGGCTTTGTAGAAACCAACCAAGCTGTCCATATATTCAAGTGTCAATTTCTTTAATTTTCGGAAAGCTATCATGTCGGCTACATTCTCATGTTCCCTCCCCTCATTTGAGACAATTTCTTCCATTATATGACAACTTCCAACATTTAAGCTTTGGAGTTGTACCAAGTTTCTTGCTATGGAGAGTTAGAAGACATACTTTAAATCAGGACATGCTGAGATTCCAAGGAATCTTAGGTTGCCAAAAGAGCTTTGAATTCCTGGAAGTGAGCCACGGCATATTGCTCTTAAATCGGAGATTTCATAGACGGAAAGTGACTCCAAAATAGGGAAGACCCCGGTATGTTCAGTCCAATCTGTCCCATCTATGACGTACTCTATGTTGCGACTGTAGCTGATTGATAAATTTTTCAAGTCTTGAAATCCTTCTCTGTCTAACACATTGACGACACTCCATGAATTTGATTTTGCAATGCGTATCAAGTGCAATTCTACAGATCTCTTGAGCATGAATTTAACTGTTCCACACTTCATGAGTTTCTCCACATCATCACGAAGCATCAAACTGTTTTCAAATATATATGTAAAACAATATTCACGAAAATCCAAACTAGGCATAGATATCTGAAATTTTGTTTTCTGGTTTTTCAAGTGCAAGTCCGAAAACAACTCTGGTTGGAGTATTTGTATGGATAAAACCTTCAAATGATCAGATATAGATGTTACCTCAGAAAGGCTTGCATTGCTCTTATCCTCACTTCCTACTGCAGGCTCCCATCCACAAAAGCTATTTCTTATGTATAACTCTTCTAGTCTCCTTAAGCTGGATAAGAGACCGTGAGGAATTTTCTCGAGAGTAGAACAATCTGTCGTATCTAACAACCTTAATTTTTTAAGATGTCCAATTTCTTTGGGCAACTCTGAGATTTTAGAACCAGCAAAGCTGAGGATCTCTAAATTCTCCAATCCTCCAACACTAGATATGTCTCCCAAATCCTCAGAATCTTGTACACACAAAGTCTGAAGGTTCTTCAATACTCCAAGAGATCTTGACAAGGTTCCCATAGACTTCATCTTTATACAAGCTAAAACTTTAAGCTCTTTCATCTCGTTAAACATCTCCATGGTAGATTCTGAACATTTGCAGGTTTGTAGATGTAAAAGCTCAAGTTTTGGGCACTTCAAACCATCTGGAATCTGATCATCAATTGGAACATCAATTAGTGAGATTGCTGTGTAATGTTCATATCTAGCTTCTTTTGGCCAGCTTATCCTTTTAGCATCACACTTCATTTCTTTTGAGGCAATTGATATGCCAACATCACGAACTACATCATGCATTTTGGTACACTCTTGTTGGTCGCTATCTAGCAATAAAAAAGTTCCTCTTAGTTTGTCAACCGCAGAATGAGCTCTATTTCTTGCTTCTTCCAATGTATAAATGTCGTGAAATATTCCTCGACCCCACCCATATCTAACCAAATACTCAATTGGGATATCATAATCCTCTGGAAACAAACAACATAGCAAAAGGCATGACTTGGCTTCACTACTCGTTAGATAATCATAACTCAATTTTATGCTTTTATAAACTTTGGGATCCAATTCACCAATGTTTTGAGGGAGAGACTTTCGTAGTTGTTCAAGGGCACTATCCCATTCATATTTCCTTTTATTTTTCAGTGCCTTTCCAACAGTTGCAATAGCAATAGGTAAACCTCCACATTCATTTGCAACCTCTTTTGCAACAGTATGCAAATCAGGATTGTCCAAAGATTCACCTACCGTCTCTCGAAAGAGCTCCCATGCTTCTTCTGCAGTTAAAACCTTGATTGGTATAAGTTCTAGACTTCCCATGTCATTGTACAATTCAAAGTTTCGTGACGTGAATAAAATTTTGCACCCTTTATGAGTAGGAAAAGGAAGGCCAACAGCACCAAAATCAAGTTCTGACCAAAGATCATCAAATATAATCAGACTCCTCTTACTGTCCAGTCTCTCACGTAGCTTTCCGGCTATTCCACTTTCAGTTGTCTCATCAAATTTCATACGAAGTGCCTCTTTAATTTCCAGCTGAATCTTCATAATGTTCGGATTTTGTGACACAACTACCATCACAACGTCATCAAACGGGTTCCCACCTTCTAGTCTTCTAATGATTTGTTTCACCAGTGTGGTTTTGCCCACGCCCCCCATCCCACAAATCCCAATCATTCTTAATTCTTCATTTTTCAAAGCTTCCATTACAGTATTCATGACTGCCTCTCTGGATTTAAAATCTCTAAGATCTGCAGTGGTTAGTGTTGACCATATCTTTGGTGCAGGAGCAGGATAGGCTACATCGGTGATTGTTTCGTCTTTTTGGGATTGTACTTTTTTAGTAATCTCCTTAGCTTTCTTACTCAGGTACCTTCGATACAAACATCCCCTTTTCGCATTCACTTCGACTTCAAAATTTCTTGCTTCCTGAATTATCTCCTCCAGTCTCCCAAACCAACCCTCAACTTCAGGTTTGATGGCATCCCCATTATTTTTTGCAGCTTTAACCAATCCATCGACCCCATCTTTTTTGTCAGAAAGCTTTTTAAGCTCGTCTTTAAGATTTCTTATGTTGGTGTGATAGTAAATCAGATAACCAAACTGTCTCCCAATGGGCTCCACCAAGCACTTTCCAATTTCAAATGCAATTGAAATAGCAGTGTCCATTTCCTTTTTGACTGATCACCTTTCTCTCTCTCTTTCTGTAAAAATAAATTAGTTCGATAAATAAAGTTAATGAACTAAGTTGACTGACTTGGTATATATTTGATCATACTTTTCTAGAAAAGAAAAAATGATAACTTGTTTGGTATGTAAAAATCTTCAAGGTTTCTAGAAATTCTTCCAATTTAGTACAGGTTAATAAGAATAAGATGATTCTGTTCACATTCCAACTTAAATTTAAATAATTATATTTTTACTCAACAATCCACAACATATTCTCAAAATATCTTAAACTACAAGACAAAAATGTAGGTGAAGATGAATATTGGTGGAGATTGTTGCCTTTTGGATTAAAAAGGCATTTCAAATTCAAATGCACTTTTATTAAATTGATCCAATGGCCAATAAGTAGATCATTTGAGTGAGTGGATGAGAGTGAGCTTGATGAGCTCTTGTGGGCCCAACCAAGAAGGGTGTAGAAAATTAAGGGCAATTAAACTCCACTCTCTCATTTGCACTCTGACTCATTCATAAAACACACCATTCTCCTCAATCTCTCAAGTCTTGGAGAATTTAGAGAAACTCTTTTCCACTTTGTGCTCTCTCTTGCTCATGAGTTGAGATAGAACCAAGAGAGAAAAGCTTACCCAAACCTTCTCTAGTTCTTGAATCAAAAACTCTTTTAGCAAGGTTTAGATTCTAGACTTCATCCTACCATAACAAACCTAATGTGGATACTTCAAAAAGATTACACTTGTAATTCTGGAAGAATATATTGGTGGCCGAAACTTTGGTGGAGGAGGAGAATGGAGTGTTAACTTGAATAGTTTTAGGGAGTAAAATGAATCATTTTAACTTTCAAGGGCAATGTGGGATTCGATGGCTGTTTCAGAAATTTTAAACTGTGGTAGAAATCATTTTGGCAAAAATATGCAAATATGAATTTCTAATATTGACCAAATCTTGCACTTTAATTTTCATTTTTGTTGATGGTTTTAGAAATTTAAAAAACACCACGGTTGTTAAGTAAGACACTAGTATGGCCCACCACTAGTATCGATACCGATATTGTACTCATTAACTTAAATATCTAGGACCTCAATTCAGGTAAGGTCAATTTTAGTAAACCTTTCCAAGTGTGGATTGTATTTTAAGAGGCTGGGTGCAATTAGTAGCGGACCACCCACTTATATATATTATACAATATTGAGTCATCACTTTTTCAATATGAGATTAATTTCTTTTCATATGGATCCATGGCTTGGTATTGAGCCATACAACTCCAACAATGGTTTTCTAGCCCTATAAGTAAAAACTATTGCACAATAATTTTGGTAAATCAAATTCTTTTCTTTTTCTTTTTCTTTATTTGTCATAAACAATATCAGTTTTTCAAAATTGATTAACCAGAGCCATCTGTGAGGTACGTAGTATACCGAGGGCGATCACCCAGGGTCCATTATCAAGTGGGGTCCACCAAAAAATATATATTTATATTGCTTGAGATATTGTCTTTCTATTAAATACTTGAAAACCCAGATAAACACACAAGTGTGTGTAGTGTATGATGTTGGTTAGGTTATTAGTGAGAAAAAAGGACCAATCAAAATCGAAAGTTTTTTTTTTTTTGTTGGTTACTTTTTGCTCCTATTCGAATGTGTTAATTTAAATTTATGTAGATTTAAGATTAAAATTTTTTTTTTCATTTTTTTTTTTTTTTNTTTTTACAAGTCGTAATAGATTTCCAACAATGTTTAAGATCATACAACATATGGCACAACTGATGGAAAAGTTGACACCTCACGCTATTGTCTTGATCGATGCTAGACACGGTTTAGATCGATCAGCCTCTAAATTCTCATCAATTATAGGAACATGGAGGAGGTAATAGAATCAATTAGTTTTAGAAATTCAACTATATATGGTGCAAACGACTGGATAAATGTACGATGCAGACTAAACATGACTATTGGTTGCTTTTGAGGATACATTTTGTTTTTAGTAAGGTATCGTTTTGAGCATTTGAATTTGCACTAGCTGTATGTGGTGCAGTTGGCTGTCTAGTAGAAGGTCTCATCGTTTGATTGTACAGGTTCTAGTTGTGATGTTTGATGGAAATCTTAGATAGCGATTTAATGTTTGTTAAGTGTTGGAACCACATGATTTTCTTTTTAAAATTTTTCCATAGTGATTTATTTCCCTTCATATTTTCAAGGCCCAAAATATTCATATATTTTACCCCTTATATACACTAAAATATGTATTTAGTGAGAACTATATTTGCAACAAAGTGTAACTCCGACATAATTAAAATGTAATTCAATGAGAGTTACCTCTTTTGTTAACCTATAAGAACTAGAATTGAAACCGTAAATGTTACATTTATATCCTTAGGGCCCGGCTGTTATATTCTTGTATTTGGATTTGAATTTGAAATTATTTAGCTTAGTTGGTTGAGAATTTATTTAGGTGTGTACAAGATTGGAGGTTTGAATCCTAGCAACTGCACTTTGTATAAATAAATAAATATATATATATTTAAATAAAACATATATATATGGAGCAAGGAGGAGATTGGCCAGAGATGGTTACTGGCGAGTGGTCTGAGGGTTGGCTGAAGATGGTGGCCGGAGGTCATGAGGGAGAGAGAGGCGGTGGGGTGGTGGGATTTTAAATATGTAAGTATTTATAAACTCCCTAGTTAGAGATTGATTCTCTCATAATCCCCACCTAAAATTAAACTCTCCTAAAACTCCTAATTATACACTTAACATTTTTCAAAACCCCCTACTTAACCTATAACCATCTAAAGTTGACTATTTTTTGTTAGAATTCCAATTATACCCTTTTTATTTGTTTTTAATTTTAATACAATTTTATTTATATTTTTTTAATTTTAGAAATACCATTTTTTATTCATTTTTTATTTTAGTCAGTAACTTTAAACCTCCTAACCACCTAAAATATTTGTCTAAACCTTCAACCATTTAAAAGCTCTCTCAAAACCTCCTAAAAATTATAATATCTTTTTTACCCTTCTAACACATTCTGACGCGTTCTTACGCGCTCTCTAACATGTTCTAACGCTCGTCCAGTGTAATTGTATTTCAGTGAAATTTTAACTATTTATTTATAAATGTGTAACTGTTTGTTTAATGAAGGTGTAGTTATTTTTTAGTAAATGTGTAACTGTTTTTTTAGTCAAGGTGTAATTTTTTTTTATTTTATTTTTTCTTGTTAAAAAATAATAGTATAATTATTTGTAGTTATTTTTTAGTGTAATTGTATTTCTGAAATTCAGTTTCAATTTTAGTGTAACTATATTTTGAAATACAGTGTAACTGTTTGTTCAGTGTAACTATATTTTTCAGCGCGCGACAGTCTGTGTCAGCGCACATGTCAATTTGCATCAGTACACGTCAAATTGTGTTAGAAGGGAAAAAAAGATATTATAAGTTTTAGGGGGTTTTGGGAGAGTTTCTAGATGAGTAGGAGCTTAGGAAAAATTTGTTGATAATTTAGGGGTTTAAAAAAAGTTACCAGATTTTAAATACCTTGTTGAAGACGGTATTTCAAATCATTGAAATTGGGCCTCTAAAATCCATGATAGATTTGGGCCAAATCTAAATTCATGCCTTCAATTAAGGAGATAATTAGAAATAGGTCCAATTTTGAAGGATTATTTGAACTAAAACCATATAGAAATTTAGATTAATACTTAAATCTAAATTTTTAGGTTGAGGTCCTAAAAATAGAACTTTTAAAATTTTGACTCATATTCTCTTAAATTTAAGATAATTAATATAAATTAATTTTAAAAATTATGAAAGATAATATATGTTTGGACATATTTAATTAAAACATTCAAGATTATCTAGTTTTTACGTTTTTTAATTTGAAATAATAAAAGATAATATATGTTTATATTATACAATAAAAAAATACATTAACTCATAAAAAATAATCAAACAAGTAAGAAAAAAAATATATATATTTATTGGTAACATATACAATTAGGATAATATAATAATAATATTAGGATAATATTAAAATTTAAATATCATTAATTTTATGATAATATTACACATTTTTTAAATTAAAAACATATGAATGATATTTTTGGACCTTAGTAGAAAATATAAAAGTATTAAGGTATTAGCATAAGAGAGGAAAAAAATTGGATTGGCATGTGAATCATTCTTAATCTAAATCTAAATATTTGGATATGAGGATTCCAAATCCAAATCCTCTTAAAGAAATCCCTAAATCTAAACGGGCACTTAAACTCTAAAACAATAGGACAGAGACCAAATGCAAGAAAATAGTAAGGTACGTAGTGTACTATATCGAGAAAAAAATAAATAAACGTCACCATAGATTATAGTCTAATAGTCTAATTAATTAACTATAATCTTTTATAATTTTAAATATGTCAATATAAACGAGATAAAGAAACTAACTACTTTTATTAAAAAATAAAAAATAGAAAAGTAAGTACTAAAATATGAAGCAAAGATTAGGATTTCACATATATTTTCTAACTAAAGGGTGAAATTAAGTAGAGAGTTTCAAAGACATACCTCTACCGCCAATATAACTTCGCAGAGTATAAGATGATAAGAGAGAGATTCGATGTGTAGTAATACAATGCTTAGAAAACCAAATGGCCGGTGCTCCACACGAACTGCTATGATAAATGACATTGATTGAATGAATTAGCCATAAATAATTACAACTCACAATAAGCTAGGTTAATAGTAAATCAAGAGAACTTATTAAATATTTAAATGACAATGCAAGCGTACTATGTTAATTTGTTTACCTCACCAATAGAAAGAGAGAACTTAAAAGAGTTATAATTTAAAAAATCATTGAAAAAAAGAGTTAGAATGTGTTTGTAAATTGTAATTAGCTATCTGAGAGAGAAAGGAATTGAAGATGTATAGCCAGCTATATGCCATTTGCCCATGGAGTTAGCTAAGGGGTGAGTATGAGTGGATTAATGTGTTAAGATTATAATAAATTTAGAATTCGATTCTCCAGCTATATGCAACCAAAACCAATTTTATCCATTTTTAATAGTGGATTAGATTAATACTTACTAAGTTATAATTGCAAACCCAAGTTCATTTCCTGGACATTGATTGATCAAAAGAGTATAGGATCCATGTCCAGAAAATCATTCCTATTTCGAATAAAAAAGAAAAAGAAAAAGCTGTTCAAAATTTGAACTTTAAATTATTTATCCCCAAACAAATACTTACATAATTAGATTTATGTGCCTGCTAGGAAATAGAAATAAATGAATAGCTAAAGAGATTTAAAACACGAAGAATAGGGGACAGAGAAGAAATGAAAAGAAAGAGAAAAAAAAAAGAATAGAGTCCATACTGAGAGTACAACTTAGAAGGAAAAATAGAAAAAAGGTTAGCCAAGTATATATGCACATCAATTTTCTCAAAAATTAACAAAAACAAATATTGAACCAACAAGTAAAAGAAGAAAAATTAGAAATTTATTCACTTTCATGTCTGTAAGTAATAACTAAAGCCTCATTTGATTCAGAAACTAATGATTAAAATAACATAACAATAGCAGAACTTCACAAAAATTTAACTCGTGTAAAATTAAGAAGAAAGTTTCAAGGACGTACTTCTATACCACCAATATAACTTCCCAGAGCGTGAGAGAGATTCTACAATGTCCAAAAAATCCAAGTGGTGCTTGATTTAAACTATTAAGATAAAAGATGTAGATTGAATAAATTACCAAGAAATAATTCACAACTTAAAATAAAAATAATAGTAAATTCGGAAAAATTAAACTGACATTTGAGAATACCCCAATGAAATCAAAGAGACGAAGTTAATTAGTTACCTCAGTAATAAAACAGAGAGAATTTAGAAAAGCTGTAATGGGTTTGTGTATGTTGGCTGTATAGAAGAATTAATATGAGTTGTGTTGGCTATATAAATGGAGAAAGGAAAGATGTACAAGGAGCTAGCTTTACTTCAAGAGAAGGCGATTCTAATTCTATGGCATTAAAGTGGAGTAGAATATTTAAAAGCAAACCTTGACATTGAGCTAAAGAATCATATCCACGATATTTCTATTTATTTTCCTCTATAACAGGAAAAACAAAAGTGAAAGTTCAAAAGAGAATGCATGCATTGTCCTCTTTAACAAGGAAAAAGAAAAGTGAAAGAGGTAGAACATGGCTCAATTACCTGGTCTTCGACTTACATGAAGCCCCGTTAAAGATTTAATAAGAATAACTCAGTAAATAGGCAAAGCGCAAATAAACCTGCAAAAATGATACAACATGTACATATTGAATTATATATGTATTACAGTATTTAGAAGAACAATGAAAAAATGATACAACATGTACATGATCGTTCCACACCATCCACAGCTATCAGCTGCGGCGAGTACCCTGTTCCTACAATGGCTAAGAAGCTTAACCACAATGCTAATGAGCGTGACCGTCGCAAGAAGATCAACAGCTTGTTTTCGTTACTCTGATCACTTCTCCCTGCAGATCAATCGGTACCAAGAATCTACCCAACCAATGATTCAGATTAACAATTTAACAACATAACATGTGGGATGCTTATCTTGCAAGTTATGTTGATGCACTATGAATTGGACCATACAATTAAGTTAGAATCTACCTTCTTAATGTTTCAAATTTTCAATCTGATAATATAACATGTGAAATTATTTTGTAGTATACAAAAACCTCATTAATATCAATCACACATGAGAAAGTACTACCAAGAATCCTACTCACAATTTCGAAATTGTGCATCAATTTACCAAAAAAATTAAGCATTCCGGCGACAGTTTCACGAGTGCTGAAATACATTCCAGAGCTGCAAGAGCAAGTGGAGGGGCTTCTTCGAAAAAGGGATGAGCTTTTATCAAGAGTGTCTACTCTAGGAGATGCAGTGCATGAGGAAAAGCAAATCAAAAGCAAAACTAGGAGCTCATTATCTGCTGTTTCAACTTGTCGGCTTAGTGATAGAGAAGTTGCAATTCAAATATCAACATATAAGAATAAGACCCACAAGAGTATGTTGTCTGAGATCTTGCTGAATTTGGAGGAGGATGGGCTTCAATTACTAAATTCTTCTTCCTTTGAGTCCTTTGGAGGGAGGGTCTTCTACAATTTACATTTTCAGGTACTTTTACTGCTGTTTAATTAGATGTAATTAGTGAAATAGGAAGCATTTTTGGTAATGATCTTGTGCTTATGTTCAAAAGAACATAGTTTTGGAGTTTAAGGTTTAACTTTTTTTATTTAATATTAATATAGAAAAGAAAAGAAAATTAAAGTTTAAACGATGTAGTTTTAGATATAAGTACAAGATCAGCATCAAAGCGGAACATTTACACTCTAATAAATTTTTGATTATGTACAATATATAATCAATACATTCTGATATGTTTTATTTTTCTATATGTATTATGGATTATGCAGGTAGACAGAAGTTACACACTGGAATGTGAAAATTTAAGTGAGAAGCTCATGTCTTTCCATGCATGAGAAAAGGCAAAAGTACTTTTTTTGTTTGGTTGACTGGAGGTTGAAGACCAATTCTCATATTTTCAGAATTGGGCCGTTAATCACAATCCTAATCAGCAGCTCTATTTCTCTCCCTGAAAATATGATACATCATCTCAGTGGCCCAATTCTGGCTAAAGCAGCTCCTTACAGGCAACAAGAAGAGTGGGCAGAGAGTTCAGACTCAGACCATCCTTTTTTCATAAACAAGACAACTGGAGAGTGAGCATTGGCTGAGCTCCACTCTTTAGCAAAAATCTCCACAATAAAGCTAGGACCATGAGGAGAAGCAAAATCGATCTGGAATATGTTACCACATTAGTGCCACCCATTTTGATTGAAGTGTAGCAAGCACTTATAAGATTAGTCTAAATTACACCATGGGAGTCAGCCTTATAATGTCAATTAGATAATGCCCACATATATAAACTAGTTAGACCAACCTTAATTATGACATGACATGTAACACCGGGACAGTTCAGTGTTTTTCTTGCGTGCAATGAAAAAGTCCCACTTAGTTATTATTGTATTATTGCAATAATTATATTAGCCTAGG
>QANT01000470.1:0-16183 GCA_003254885.1 Purshia tridentata
AAAAAACTTATCATTTCCAATCCCCTCAAAATGGTGGGAATTAGTAAGGAAAACATTTTTTTTGTGGCTAAGCCATTTTTTTCATATTTTTCCTTTAAGTTAAAAAACACTTCATCTTTTTTTTTTAATACATATGAATTTACCATTTATCCTTTTCAATTTAATCCTTTTCAATTTAATCCTAAACACCAAACGAGGCCAAGTATAAGATTAGTTTAATAGGATGACTTACTCAGCAGGAGGGAGAGTTTCCTTGTCAGAATCTTGAGCATCATCAGTGCAACCCTTTGATCCATATTCTTCTTCGTTGTTTGGAGTTCTAGCTAGCTAGGCAGAGACTATATATATTGCTTGATCTTCCCTTTATTATAAATATTCCAAAATCTCCAACCTCTCTCTCGCCTTTTAGACTAACTCTAAGGGCTTGATCTTCACTTTCATCTGTCGCGGAAAACCGCAATCGTAGCTCATCGCTTGCCTTGATGTTGAAGTTGAGATATACATCCTCATATATCGCCCTGCTTTCCATTTTCTCAACAATCTTGGATGCATGCAGCGACTTATATAATTATTCTTGCAGCCTCAATATTACAAAACTACTGCTCTAGCAAACCAATAAGTTGTTGTTTCTCTGGCTTGCTCAAATTCACTCATGGCGACCTTTCAATTAAAGAGCTTTGCAGCAGTGCTCTCTAGCTAGACAAAAGAAAAGCATTTATGATGATAAGATATTAAGATGCCCTTTTTTTTTTGTCAAATCAGGTGGCCGGCCTTCATTGCTTGCTACCTAATAGATTATAGATTCACACATCCATATATGACCCCACCAAGTCTGTCCTTATTACAGCGCACTTCACGGGACCCCATGTTAATAAATTTGACTTAATTCTATTCTATTATGATCTCATGTTAAAAACAATTTCCTGACTTTGTGGGTGTGCCGACTACCAATTGAATCTGCCAACTGTTTCCAACCATTTCCAAGACTTTAAGAAACATATATACCGGATAGGTCACAACTAGGGTACCTGGAGGTTATACCATTCCCCAAAAAGCTTGTTCGGCAGTGTAAACTCAAAATATAATGGAACCGTTTATTTTATATTATTTATTAAAAATTATTTTTGCAAAAAAATAATTCAATTAAAAATTGTTTGATTGTATAATTATTATTAAATAAATTGAATTAATAGACAGTTTGTAATTAAAGAGTGATAAATTATTTTGTTGACCACTTGATCTTTGTAGGTAAATTATTACCGATTTACATAATTTTTGTAAAGATGATCATTTAATGAAGACCTATAAAATAGATGGTATGAATCATTAAAATCATATATGGAGTAGACCCTATTAAAAACTTGTGTCAAAAATATAATGTCACGGATCCGCCCCCTTTTATACATCTCTCTTTTAATCTCTGTGTGAAATTTTCTTTTACAATTCTTTCCATGAATTTGAAGTTGGGTTTTGGTTCTCTATGTTGGATTTTCTTGGGATTATTATAATTATGTTACTTCTGTTATTTTATTTTCGTGCGCAGTAGTTAAGATAATGTAAAATCAAATTTGCTACTAAAATTATTTAAAGTGCAACAATTGACTAACATTATGTTCACTGGAAGTTTTCATCCGACAGGGCAATGGATTGTGGTGGACAAAGATCGATGGATACATAATGAACCTACTTTTGGCCTGTGGACAGTATTCTATAATGGACAAGTTTGTTGACAGTATAATCGACTTTCTTGACTATAGCCTGATCGTGAAAAACATGTACAATGCAGATAAGAAATTTGTGGACAGTATTCTAAAGGCCCTCAGACAATGCAGAAAAGAAATTTGACATTTATAATCATGTCGGCAAATGAAATAGCTTAAACATCAAAATGATCATATATGATCAAAATCAGAGATTCAAAGTCTATTTTCTACTGGTATAAAGTATGAACAGCAAATATTTATTATTTTCATAAACAGGGATCCGGATGAAAGAAATCATTGGAAAAGGAAGCTCGAATTCTATAGAAACATGTTCCCAACAAAGAAGAGTGACATGATCACACTCGATCTACCATATATTGTATGAATTTCGAATAGAAATTCATTATTCAAATGTAATAAACAGTACTGATAACAATTACACGAATTAGAAACTCAGCTTTAGCAGCTCATTTATTTTGTTAACTGATTATGGGATTTGAGAGAAAGAGAGAAAAATAAATAACTCAAAAACTCGATCAAAACTTTAAACCGGGTAAAAACAAAGGGGGATTATATAAGGTAAGAAAACAAAATAAATATGTAACGTACTCTTGGCAAAAAAATTAATATTTAATGAGTGATGTAGTGGCTAGCATGAAAGAAAAACAACACGCAGTTTTTGAGGTAATTTAGTTGGAAGAGTGTCGTAGAATTGTCTCCCTTACACACTCAAGTTTGATCCCCTGGTGTTTGTCGTTCCCTCATTGCTGAGAATGCTAGGGCCTTGCTAGGGGTTGTCTAGTTAGCTAATTTCAGTTTACCAAAAAAATAATTGTCACACTTACACACTCAAGTTTGATCTCCCTTTTCTCCTAATGAAAAAAAAACAAGAACATCACTTATAAGATAAGGATAAATTATGTAAATTGTAAAAATCAATAAGGATATTATGAGTATATCGAAAATATTAATTAAACCAAATTGGGGGGTAGGGGGGAATCAAATCAAATTCCCTTACACACTCGGTGACCTGGTTCCGAGTACTCGGCGACGCTACCGAGCACTTGGTGATACCAGGTAAAAAATTTGATCTGGCATCCTAGTGACAAAGAAGTTTCTCTCATTTTTCAAAGTACATGTTGCAAATTTGTTTACTCTATTTGATTTTTTGGTACTGTTCCTGGTACATTGGGAATTTTTGGGGGTTTCTTATTCATTCCATGTTCTTTTGTATTTTTAACGTTTTCATGATTTTAACCCCTACTTCGAAATTTTGTTTAGAAATCTTATAGCAGAAACACAAAGTGGAAAAAGAGTTTAACCAACTAATCCATTTGTTTCTCCTTTACCTTCTGCTTCAGGAATCAGTTAAGTGAAACTTTTAATGGGCAGGGTTTGGTGCGCAAATTGTTTTAGGAGAATTTTAACTTGTTTGAATGTAATTAATGTATGTGAAAAAAAAGTTGGATTTTTTATGCTCTTGATTTAGTATTTGAGCATCTGAAGAAAAACATGCTCTTGGTAGCCTGAATACGGAGTTTATAAACTTTGTAAAAGACAATATACAATCACAATGGAGGTGAAGAGGAGTGGGGAGAGCGAAAGTCACGTGCCCCTCTTCGCTTTATTTATTCTCTAAATATAAATAAAATTCAAAATAATCACTCTTGCGATGCCTACAATTACAGAATCACCCCTTAAATTCCAAAAAATACTATATTTCCCCTTTATAAGAGAACAACTCATTCTTAACTTTCATCTCAGTGGTGGGTGAGAATGTAAGATCAATCAAGTCTAGAACATTGTAAACACTATTTCCACCATTCAAAATGCAGCACAGAGGAAAATGAAAGATAAAAAACAAGATTATCATATGTGAATGGAGCCATTACTCTGTTCCAAAAGGTAAAAGCAAAGACCCACTTAGTTGAAATATTTCTAACCATAAGCAAATCCATAATATCATCCGATAACAAATTACCATCAAGAACTGCACAAGTAAGATCAGGTCAACAGAGACCAAAATAACAATATAAAATAATCCCGAAAAAAAAAAGCAAGGTTTTTAACTGAAAATCTACCTAAAAAATTTAAGCTAAATGTCATTATGTCTGAGCGTCCGGAGTATTACAAAGGCTACCGAGCGCTCAATGTCAAGGATTTGGCATACTGATCACTTGACAGCTTTCGAAGCATCCTTTATTTGTATCTGCATTTGCAAAATTTTAAGTCACATTTTCAACTTTAAGGTTACAAATACAGGTTTTAAGTTGCAAATGTAGGTTCTAAGGATATAGAATATACTGAAAGTTCAAAGTCAAATCTTAAACCATTAATTTATGTACAGGAGCTTCACACAAACATGTACCAAATACAAGCTTATAGATGCCTTTGTGCGAAGTTCTTTGCAAATATAATCACCGCAAAAGCCAACCTGCAAAAGATCATTTTTTCAGCAAAGAACAAAAGAAGATTAATAAAGACTGCTCAACTTGTACTACTAAAACATCTGATAAACATCACCAATTGCAACAAATAGCATCACTGTAACACCCATAAAACTTTAATGATGTCTTTATGATCAACTTACTCAACAAGACCAAGAGTGAAGCAATACTGCCACTGTGCCCAATTAAGCCTGACTGTGAAAAAAATCTTCCCAAGAAAATGGATGATGATAAACTACAGAACAGAAAGCCAAGTGTAAACAAATGCAAAATTTATCAAGCCGCATTACAAAATATAAGCAATAATAAGTCTCACCTGAATTACAAGAATTGTTCCCGCAATTAACAGAAAGAGAGAGTTAGAAGTAAACCATTTCAAAGGACTGCTTAGAATACCAGTCTTTCGAGCATGAAGTACAACAGAAATCTGCAATTTGAACAATTAAGATTCAGTTAAGTCATAATGTAGCATATTATAATCCAATGGAAAAAAGATAAATTACTTTTTTCTATTTTTAAAGGGTTGAGACTTAATTACTTGACAAATGGAAAATGTATTGAACATCATTGTATTCTTCATTTTGGCAGCAAGATCTCTGGGATGATCTTTCAGTAATAAACTCCCTCCTCTAAAATTGATGACAATCAGACAACCAATTTGGTACACAACCTGAAATTTCACAACCAAATTACAATGACAAAGATTTCGAAAACCCAACTCAAGTTCATGCAGAGTTTGTATACATTGATAGAAATTACAATTCATATGGTTCTTTCATAAAATCAAGTAAAAACATGTACCTGGAAAACCAGTATCTTCCACTGTACATAGTTTTGATAAGGTTGTCTGTAAAACATTGTACCATAAGTGCATTACTATAACCATCAGAGAAGCAAAGAGGCCAGAGAAAAATTCAAGAGAATAGGGACCTAGTGTAAGTAAGGATGATTATTAATCAGATGCCCCTTTTTTCAATTACTGTAGATTAACATGATTAGTATTTTTCTATGGTGATCTCATACTTTTTAGGCTTATTAGTGGATTTGCCCCTGAAATATACTTTTTTTTTCACTTTGCCCTTGAAAGTTAAATCCTCTCACTTTATTCCCCGAAATTTACACTCTTATTTACACCTTCAACTCCATCCATTATATGGAGTTCTAAAGCTCTGTTTTGAGTGATCTTTATATGGTTGTAAAGAAGAGATGCATAACTTCAAAACGAGTATAAGATTGATTATTTTGGTGGAGGTTTGATGGGTCAAAAATGGGGCCAAATTTGAGATAAAAACTGTACAAATTGACGAAGTTGACAAATCCATATATAAGCCTACTTTTTATTTATTTTATCTTCCATACATGATTGTTTTTAATATGCTTGATTCAAGAACACCTTATTTTTCCCCAATATCTCTTTGCTTCCAAATTATCATCTGCAGCTACCACCATCAAAGGCATCTTACCTTCGTTCAGTGGGGAATTTGTGCATCAGATGATCTTCCGGATGTTCATTAGCCAATGCTAGTGGTCGAAGAGCAACTATGAAAAGATTTACCCAGAGAAGCTGTACAAACACAAGAAAAATTGCAACATCCTTAGTAGGTGCATTCATGGAGAGAGATAGAGAGAAAGAGCATAAAAAACAGAGAGAGAACCTGAACAGCTTTTAGTGGAATGTCACCATAGAGAATGGCTGCCATGCAGTTTATAGTTACTGCAACAACATTGACTGTAAGCTGCAGCTGCATAAATTTCCGAACATTGGCATGTACAAATCGTCCCCATCTAAGAACCTACATCCATTAAACAAATTCAAATGTTATTGATGAATCAGCATTTTGAAATAATAAAAAACTACCCAGATCGAGAATATATGACAAGCTTTATTTACAATCCATATTCAATCAAATTGTGCAACATTCAGGGACATACAAAGGACGTTAAAGATAGGCTGACATAAAATCCACCATATTTAGAGAAGTCAAACCCTGTTGATGTCAAAACTTTGCCAAAGCATCAAAGCTGTGAACAACTGGTATGGGAAGTGGAGACACAGGCAACAAACTGGTTATTGAATCATCATTGCTTTTGTTACAAAAAATGACCAACTTCCAACAGATCAAGCCCCTTTCAATTTCCAATGTAAATAGATATTCTTGAAAGAACCATCCAATGAGCTAGAAATTAGACCACTGCTAGCTCCCCAAAATTTTGTTCTCCAAATAATGTGACAGTTTATCATTTACTCAAATTTAAGCCCTTTTGCACCTTAATTATTTTTAACAAGTAATATACTATGTTATTTGGTGAATAAATTTGATGCATAAATTTGGTCAGTGTAGCATTATTGTAAAAATTATATCAAGCCAGCAAGACTTTCCATAACTCATTTACAGCTGTATGATTACCACCAAAAACTGTCATTCAAGGAAAAATTCATTTCATTTGCATAGGAAACAAACAATCTTTTTTACACATAAGTCTTCTCTTCCACTTTCTCTCATGAACTTTTAAAGGCCGAGATTCCTTAGAGTACATGTAACTGAACTCCATAATGAACAATGCAATAGAATCCAACTTTTTTCTCCGCAATTTACATGACATTCTCACATTGGGTTCAACAACATAATTTTTTTTTTTTTCTTATGCAATGATGTGATGTGCATATCATGTGCCACATACATTGGGAATAAAAGTTGTAAGAAAAGTTAGGAGAAAAGGCTACGATAAGTCATACGTAGCAATTATTCACATAACCAATTAGCAGACAAAAAAACCAACAGCTTTCAAGGGGAGAGAAAAGCAAAAGCATAGAATCAGAAAATGACCATTTTCTGACAAGATGAAAAAGGTATTTATTGTATAACAAAAACAAACCTTCACAATCGTTGTAAAAATGTCATCCAAGATAATGATATCAGAACTCTCTTTAGCAACTTCAGTCCCTTGGATACCCATAGCAAGACCAATGTCGGCCTAAACTTGAAAGTAAAAGAACAAAAACACATAACATCACAAATCTAGAATGCAAGGAGAAACACAAATCAAATAAAAATAAATAGTATGAGGATTGAATAAGTAATAACTGCTAATACAATCAAGAAACGATTTAGAAAAACGATAGCAATAAAAAATGTTCATCACAAACCTCACGTAGTACAAGAGCATCATTAGTTACATATCCAGTGACAGCAACAACGTCTCCACTTTCACTCAGTGCTTGCACAAACAAACGTTTGTCATAGGTGGAAGCTCGTGCCATGACCTACACATTAATTATAAAAGATCCAGTTTTCTACAAAGTTTACCACAATAATTTTTAATCCTTAATGTACAGGAACAATAATTCATATGAACAAACAGATAAGTAGATACTCAAAAGAATACCTTAATCCTCTTAGCATGTTCTTGTCTTTCCCTGTCAGGTAATTCACGAAACTCTCTTCCTTCAATGAGATTTGACTCAGTGGCGTTAGAATCAAGTATGCCACATTCCAAAGCAATTACTTTTGCAGTTTGCAGATTTTCGCGCGCAAACATGCGTACCTATGGCTCAAGATGTGGGAAGTTTCTTCATTAATCATATCGGAAGGATGACTTAGCACTCCAACTTGCAAGTGTTCATAAATGTTTTACAACTATATTCTTTTTTCTTTTGTAGGAAACATAACATTTATTAAAGAAGAAAAATGGTACAGAATACGTATTCAAAGTATAGTAGTATACAAGTGATTATGTACAAAAAAAAAAAATTACAATTAAGTCATAACTCCCTCCCAATCAAGATATACGAATTAAACTAAAGGAAAGCCTCTAAAATGCTTAGACAATGAGGCCCATATCTAATGACGCCACCTGTAGGTTCTCCTTTTTTGAGCATATATTGTACGAGTTATTTTTTCTCACATACCAGCAACCAAAAAAATCTGCACATCTATAAGAACACCAGCCTGCTTCCAAATCATCAAAATTTTCTAATATAGAGCGGAAAAAAGATTTATAGGGAAGAAATACAAGAAAAAATTGCATTATGATTCCTAAATATTGATAGAGGCAACAAAGATTGGGAAAAATGAGCCATCATGCCTAATTTCTCCCCAGAATTGAATTTTGGACCCATTTGCCACCATAAACATATACAACAGGGCAAACGAACTGCATATAAACTTGAGAATAGTATTTCCAAGGACAACAAACAACCTAGCTTACTCCACAATTTTGGAATTCCACCCAATAGACTACATCCCATACTTACTCATAATGACAGAACACCAAAATGAATCATGCTCAAGAGGAATCTCCACAACTATTTGCCTAAAAAGAGTTTCCTTCCTTTTTACTAAATTCTCAATCAATAGCTAACCCCTGCTTATTTTAGTTTTTGCACTAAGCCCAATTAATTAAGGGATCGATCCTATCCTCCCCTCACCACTCTCCTACCATAGAATACATATATATATCTCATCAACCTCTCCAAAATTTGTGAGTAGGGACGGGCAGGAGATCTCCACCCCTTTATTATACAGCCACTAGTCCACAAAAACTCAAGCTATTGGGTATAAACCAACAATGTATATCAAGCAAACACCCTTTCCGAGGAGAGGCAAACAAATGAGACAATACAGACACAGAGAGACATGCATGTATACATCAGTACATCCTCACCATACACTTTTACTATAGTTACACTTCTCAATATATCTATCTATCTATCGATAGAAAGATATAGATTTCTATCTGCCCATAATATGGAAGAACCTATGTATATTAAGCCAACAAAAAGGATAGACACGAAATAGGTGCTAGCTATTCAATGATGATTGAATCAGAATGATCCCTCCCACGGAGAAATAGTACTCCTTCCGCCCATTTAACGGTTACATTTTTATAATAATGCAAAAATGGTTCCTTAGATTTCCTCATATACAGGAATAAGATACAGATGCAATAATATTACTATTGATTAAAAAGAAAAAGCACCAACGGGGTGGGGGATACATTGACATAGACACATATGACAACCCCACATAGCTCAAACATATATAGTTAAAAGCAAAGACAAACCCTAACCTCATTTGGTCAGTTAAGTGTAAAAATCAAACTACTGATTCAGTTTTCAAGAGAGAGAATGAAAGACTAAAATTTAAATAAGATGAGATACCTAAGGTGCCGCAAAAACAATATAAAAGACAAGACGCATCGATATGGCGAAAAGAAACAGAAAAAAAAGGAAAGTTGAGCTTCCACTTTTGCATGCACAAAGCACAATGAACATGAAATTACAATTTACAGTTCATACTAAACAATAGGTGAAAAAGCATCAATCTTTTGGCTTTCTACTAGCTGGGTGCAGGTACTGCAGTCATCACTTCTCAATCTAATTTGTCTTAACTGGCCTCCCAACTCTTAATATGAAATAAACCTCCATCCATATGAAGAGTGAAAATTCACATGATAATTCGCACAAGGTTTTGATGTTATAGGCAATAGGTAATTAATTAGGTATATTACTAAAAAATACCTCAATTCCAGCATTTTGGCATAGTTCCACTGCCTCCTTGACCCCTGGTTGACAATGATCCTGCATTTCGTTGTTTATATAAGCTAAAGAAACTTGTAACGAAACTTCCAAAAAAAAAAAACATCTAAAACCGGTCCCCCAAACCCAAACAAACNAAAAAAAAAAAAAAAAAAAATCTAAAACCGGTCCCCCAAACCCAAACAAACAAACACCACACACACACACACACACACATATTTTTATATATATATTCAATTTAATTGGGACTGTTGATGTTATATGCAATGAGAAGAAAAATTTAGAGCTAAGGATAGAGGAAGAATTGCCAGCTAAGATAAAGCTCCAGTTCAAGAAACACCTAAGATTTCAAGCACAAACCCAGAAACACAGAGAACATGTGTATTAAAACAACCTTAAAAGCAATCAATTTTTGTTTGTATAAACTTAAGAAGAGTACCTCCATTATTGTGTAAAAGTTTGAGCATCCAACCTAAAACCAAGTCTCAATGGGTGGAGAAGCCCAAGAGATACGTTGTAACAAAAGGCATAACATTCCGAAGTAAGATATACTCTCAACACATTACCCGGGGTTTCTCTAATGGAAGAAATAGGAAGTGGTAAAATTTAAGTTAGCAAGGCTTTCCTAAGAATAAGTTTTATCAGCATGCTCCAAAGTTCAAATAGATTTCAAGGTTTTAGATCAATTCAAACTCTCCAATTATTATTAAAATGAATACTATGAAACTGTGGTAAACAGCTAGCTGAATTAGTGCTGCAATCTAGACAAATACTCCGGTATGATAGTAAAACTCCCTACGCACGTTAAAACTATAAATGATATAATATCTCTTCTTAAAATATAAATGACATGATATCCATGTGTGTGTACGTGTATTTCTGGAGGCATTACCCGCATACCAACGATAGCAAGTAAAACAAGGTTATCCTCAGGTAATTTCCCCTGAGCTAGTTCTTCATGATCAATTGGAACTCCCAATTCATATGATCTCCATGCAATAGCAACACAACGCAAACCCCTAGCAACCATATTCTCAATAGATTGCTTGAAAAATAGTAACTGCAAAATAGGACATATATATGTCATGACTCATCAGAAGGAACCATTTGAAGAAAACTTTCAAGTTCAGAAGATAATCACGATAAAAATACTAACTGGAAAAATGTAAGCTTAACTTTCAATTTTTTTTTTTTTTACCAGCCAAAAAAAAAAAATTCAATTGTTTTCTTTATCAATAGCAAACTACAATCGTTAAGATGTCTTCCAAGATCTACAAATTTTAATACATGCGAACAATTTTCCAAAGCTGTAAAGGAAGGATTAAAATAACAAGAACAATATAAACAGAATATTTTTCTCAAACCTTATCACCATTCATTGCTACCAGTTGATCATTATCATCAATGTACTTTGTACATGAGGCCAAGACTGTTTCACCAGCCCCTTTCCATTGTATATGAACTTGAGAGTTTGGCTGTAAATACAGAAACATCGATCAATACATCAATAACACTTTAGCTTGGATGCAAAAGAAGTTATTGGCAAAAGGTTATACTATATTATTGTTTCCCATGTCCTGTAAATAGAATTTTAATTTATACATAACATAATTCATATTTTTAAAACTACGTAAAATAATAGATTGTCCCGACTCATGAATTATTTGTTCACCACAAGAGAGTGGGCATTTAATAACCGCACTTTTCGAGGGATACATATTCATCGCTTAGGATCACATTTTATTGGGATAGAATGGTGCATTTGGCCAAGGAAACCATTCAATGCTAAAAAACATGTCATGGCATATACATATGCATGAAAAATTGTCAGGCCAACACGAAGAAAGTATTTAACCATGCATTTCTATATGGCTTTTTTACACAAATACCACCTGGACTATATATAGGGGGTGTGCTTCTATACCATCCAAACTTTTTTGTTTACTATTTACCACCTGAAATTATGAATATGTGCCAATGTGGCACCTCCAGTCAATTTTTTTATTAAATCATCAATTTTTTTCTCAAACTTCCAAATTTGCCCTTAAAATTTTTTTGCTTTTCTTTGTTATACTTGACGGTAAATTAGGAAGTTTAAAAAAAAAGTTGATGATTTAACAAAAAAATTGACTGGAGGTGCCACATTGGCACATATTGATAACTTCAGGTGATAAATAGTAAAAAAAAAAAGTTCAGGTGTTACGGAAGCACACCCCCAATAGTTCAGGTGGTATTAGTGTAAAAAACCCTTTCTATATCTGTAGAATTCACCGCTAGTTGGCAACGAAACAAGTTTGACCACCGTGGAACTTTCATCACTAGAGACATTTCAAGCAAGGGTCACAGGCTCTCAGCTATAATCAATATACTATAGTTACATACTACATAACAAATAGATATACCTATGTATTTATAAAAGAATATATATATATATATATGTAGGGTATTGTTCCCGTAGATCATTTTAATTCAAGAAGAAAACAAAAATACATCCATGCATACATAAAGATCAATCTTGGATTACTCAAATCCACGTGGTTTCTCAATCCACTGAACCTTCTAAGCAAATCTAAAGAATTGCAAGACAAAAAGAATTTGTCACATCGAAAGAAGCTAATATTTGCATGAAGAGATAACAGGACTTTACAAGGAATAGTAGTTCACCAGATATTCAAACCATCCAGCCAGACAAAAGTACGTAAAAGTGACATAGAAATTAATAATATGTTTCAAGCTTTAGATACCAAGTTTTCAATGTCAAAAGATCCATCCACCTAAGGGCGGTGTAAACACCTCAGAAACATCTCTTGGAAGCACTTTTTAACATTGTAAAGGATGCAACATAAAAAAGTCCACCAAATAGAGAACAATCAGTTTAATTTACCAATCGAAGTACAACGCCGCCTCGTTTTTTCTCTGAATTGAATGGGACCACTTGAAGAACTGAAGATTGAGACCTGATGTCTCCAAAATTCATACCGAGCTGCAAATAAGGTACAAGTAACGAATGTTGAGTTTAAAATATAAAGTTATACGTGAGAAATGGCAGAAGAGACAAAGTTAGACAACCGAAAGGAGAACCTTGGTTCCCCAATCCAGAATTGCCTTTTCAGTGGGTGATCCAGAAACATCGACACCACCAATCTACAAAAGAGTAGCCAGAGTAAATTATTACAGGACTAAACCTTTGTCACTCTATACTTTGCTAGAAAAATCCTACTGACAAAAGTAGGACAAAGATAAACCTCAGGCACACTTATGTTCTGCGCAATTCCTTCAAGAAGTAGGGATGATAGCATTGGAGACAAGCATGGCATATTTTCAGAACAATCGATTTCCTTTCCACCAGCATACGCCTCAACAACAGTCATCTATACTTATACAATAACACAAATATCAAAAAAGAAAACCATTCATCAGAACCTTTAGGGAAAGGCCCGAAAGGGAAAACAAAGAAATAACAGAAACCACACTGGTCTTCTCCCTGAAAACACAGATAGAACAGAGGAAGCCGGAGCTGAAGCACAATCTCCATGTCCACACGTACACTTGTTATGTGCACATCCACAAACATTTATAGTTGTTATTTACTACAGCACGAACTTAAATTGACTAATCTCCATTTTTAAGTGAGGCACCGCTGAGTGTGGCTTGAATTTGGAAAATAAAGTTTTTCTGGAGGACCAATCCACCAGGCTGCCTAACCGACTAATCAGCTATATCCAGTGGAAATTTTCCACTCAAGCACTTTCAACCCAAAATGAGGATTTGTTTGTCGCAATTTTTGAGAAACTGGAACTTGTGTGAGATTGCATGTACTTAGAGTTTTCTATTGAGAACTTGGGAGAGAAGAGAGATTGCATTTAGGGTCTAGTTTTGTGATGTCAGTTGAAACTTTGTTCTTCATACCTTTTTAGTCTTCATTTGTTTAGTGATTTGGATCATCATTTCCCCTACTTGAACATAGTTTGATTTGTGTCTGTGATTGGCTTTACTTACTTTCTTCCATTAGTGTTGCTTGCATTTCGTTTTGTGATGTTTGCTGGGATTTAATGACTTCTCTAGCACGGACCACTTTAGCTAAACCTTAATTTAATTAATTTTTGTCAAAAACCACAGACTTGATAAGACCTGGATTTATGTTCATCTTCACAAATCAATAAAGAAAAAGAAATCCCACCTTCAATCATAGCCTAACCTAGGGCCCTGAGAATAAAGAACACAGGGGGAAACAAAGTACAAGAAAGAGCAACCAAAAAATGAAACCTTTAATAAACCACCTTGTTCAAAGTTATTCCAGCCTTGTCACAGAGTAAATTATTGACATAGGCTGTGGTGTCACATGAAAAGGGTCTCCGCACCTACATTTCGTGCGATAGAGTTCCATCAAAATATATAAATTTTATGCTTAAACCCCAGTGAAAATATATCTACTTCAGAGAATTAAAGCAAACATATGAAAAATAAAATACAATTGCACATACCAAGGCGTTGTCTTCCCTGATTTTCTTTGTCCAGCTGAAAAGGCTGTGTCACAAGTTCAAAACCAGAAAATGAAATGAAGAGAAAAATGAGAACTGTTAAAAGATGAATACATATTACAAAAACTTTGCAAGTTTGCATATAATGTATTTTAAAATGTGGGCTGTAGTATTCTTTTTCTTACAAAGAGCCCCACCTTGCCCCATGTTAGTCGAGCTAAGACTCAAGGGATAGGCTAAAGTATTTTAAAAGCATAATGCTATAGAGATCACATTTTCAATCATACCACATTGGCTGAGCAAATACTGTGATATTTGATGTGTACTTATTACATAAGTTATTACGGTCAGTATTTCATCAACTGCTACACATATTCATCTTACAAATCACTAGATGATCAGGAAATTGAGAAAGTAGGATGAGAAATTGGATATAAAGTATTTTAAAAACAAGTATGGTACTACAGCTAAACAGTTACATGCTGAATATGAAATCACAGGGTACACAAAACATGCACATTACATCTGATGAGATCAGGTTAGTAGATCAGTTTCAAACGTACGTGGTTGCATTAAAAGAAAAATCTGAAATGTTTTAACACAAAAGGTTTGGCAGACTTACGTTATGTATACAGCTAAGGGGAGCCCTTCAGGTACAGCAGCCACTATAATGGTTAACTGAAAAATAACGATATCAGTCAAATTGACACATACACACCACACGCGTATTTTACAGAAAATAACCGAGTAGATCATGATAGACATACTGCAGTAATAAAAATTTTAACGAGTTGTACATTGGCATCTCCAGGTTTAGGACTTCCATCTGAATTATGGTCAGTGAAGTATCTGCATAAAATGTATTTATGTGATCATAAACCATGTCACATTGTTATAGAGAAGGACTGAGTCATTAGCCAAGATTGGAGTTTAAGTACCTGGCCAAAAGGACATCCGAGACCAGAAGAGCTGCATTGATTCCGAGAACAATAATGAAAGTAGTAACCACGTTTAAGCGCACCTATTAAGAGTCGTTTATGGTTGAATATAGGGTACGTAGCAATGCATGAAGAAAGATATATATTATGCACATAAACAATGAACTAGAAATACTGGCAGAAGGATAACCAGAACCATATGGGGAGTTAACAAAGGCAAAATAAAATTATAAAACACCAGTGTAATTGGAATAATGAGGAAGGGAAAAATTAGATATAAAGCTTGTGACAAAAAAATTTGGGAATTTCATAAACTCGCTGGCTAAATTATTTTAACTTCAACACAAAAATCAATAATTTTATGACTCTTTGGGTATTTTTTCAATCAAAATACTCATCATATGACTATAATCTAGACCTATTCGACTTCAACATTTCATAGGATATCAACCTATTCGACTGTAATTTCTCTATTTGACATATTTGACTATAATTTTGGCCTATTCGATTATAATATCAATCTATTCAACTATAATCTAGATATCTTAGGTATTTAGGTCTTTCACACCTAAAATGGATAATATAAGTAATGATTTATTGTAATAAAAGTAATTTTGCTTTCATTAAATTGTCATTTTGTGAAATTTTCTAACGTTTTAGCTTTCTGAAAGGCTGAAATGGTGGAGAGTGTCCTACCGCTCCAAAAGGTAAATTTCTTTGAAGATAATAGTTTGATTAAAGCTGACCTGCAGGGGTTTTTTTTTACCGTTGTCGTTTGAGATTCTACCCATGAGCAATCCCAACTCAGTGTATTTCCCAACACTTGTTACCTGAATTAAGAAACAACTCATATTACAAAAAAAAGAAACAAATGATAAATGAAATATTGAAATATTGAAAATTCTCTCTCAAAATTATACATCTGCGGAGAAAAAGGCAAGCCTGCCATAAACAAAGAAGCAACATGCATGCCAGGAATTTCAAATAAGCTATAGACTAATTCGCTATTAGGTTAGTGTTATTTCTCTCCACAATATTAAGAGATCTTAAGTTTTCATCTCCCCTCCTCAAAAAA
>QANT01000474.1:0-19418 GCA_003254885.1 Purshia tridentata
ACAAGCCCCACACACACTATGTCAGGTGTGGCGCTAGCTTATGTGAATCTAGAATGAATGATTATTAATGTTGTATTTAGCATTTTACTTCTAGGATTTTTGAAATGCCCAAAAAAGAAAATTGGATTTTGATAATGATATTCCCCCAAAAACCTCTCCTTTACTATTTTTGTTGCTTTTTTTGATTTTATGGTTTTATTATTTTTGCCTACGCAAAATAGACAACTGGAGTGTGCCAAAGATGCAAAAAGAAGACCACTAGAACTGGAAGGATGAGGTACTAAATATTAATCACCTCATTCTTCTCCATAGAAAGTTTTTGTTTTTGTTTTTTATTTTTTTGGGTTGAAGATCATGTTTAATGCATTCTAACATTCTATAGACAAATTACAATCCAACTGAATTGTGCTCCTGCAGAGCTTATCTTCATATTTAGCAAAAATCGTATCTTAACATCTAGCCAAAATGTCTACAAGCATTAAATCTAAAATGGAATACTTCTGTATAAGAAAGGAACTTCATTAGAAATTTAGAATATAACTCTTGCAATGACACAAGAATAAGAAGGAAAACCCTTCAAAAAAAAAAAAAAGAAGTGCAACATTTGTCCATGTCTGTAGTTGTCCAAGTTCTTCCTGTATTTGTCCATTACAGTTTGCATAATTTTTTATACCTATAGCATACTACAGTACCTTTGAGAATTGTTTCTGTCTAACCGTAACAATTCTCACTTTGCAAATAAACCCAAAAATAAAACAACTTATACAAATTTAATATTTTTTGTGTGTGTATAAACCCAAAAAAACTAGCATAAAGAAAATAAGTTTTTTTTTTTATTCCATATCTAGAAAATTGCTAGTGTCGAACAGTAATTATTCTCACTTTGTAAAAAAACTCAAAAATAAGACAATATATACAAATCTTACGTTTATTTTTTATTGCATAACAAAATACCATAAAACAAAAAAATAAAGCTCGTTAGTTTTTTTTTTCATATCTAGAAAATTGTCACAATTAAATTGTAACAACCACATTATGAACTGATTAAAAAAATTGCCACTATCTATTAGAGAAATGTAGTTATTGTTACATTGTTACTGTTAGATAGTAACAATCACCTAATTGTTATTAGGGGAATGTTAGGGTGCCTCAATAACATGGATTTTTCATGTCAATTATAATATTTAAATTTGTTAAATACACCTCATAATTATTTGCCACGTAAGTCTTTTCAATAACGTATCTATCCTTTCTAAAAATCTTAAAAAATTAAAAAGACTAAAAAAAATATATAATCCTAGTTGATGTTAAATTCTTATTTCTTTGTCTTCTTTACAACCCCAAAACTGAAATCTTCGAATTGTGGAATCAATTTTTTCTTAATTCATATTTGGGTTTGCTCTTTCTTTTTCGGGTCAAGAAGAAAATACAAAAGAAATCTCTAGGTCTTAGAATACAAATTTGAGCAAGAAACCCCCATTGTTGAGCTGAGTTCAAAAACTTAATTGGAAAAATCCCAGTTTGAGAGTTATGAGAAAACCCAAGAACCAAGTTGTTATGGAAAAAGGTGATTGATGATGTAGAAGAAAGAATTGTGGGTACTCTTTCTCTGTGAAAATCTTACCAAAACAAAAAGAAAAAAGTTTTTTAATTCAAAGATAAAAATATCCCCAATTTCATAGTTTAAAAACAAAGCCACTCTCCATCTGCCATAAACTAAAGCGCAAGAAAAATCAATTAGAAAATTGAATTGGAGCACTTGAAGCCTAACTTGCTCCGACTTCATTGAAAAGCATGAAATAAAATGGCATCATCAAGATATATATCCATCTTGAGTTTTTTCATTGCCACTGTTTCAAGGATGTAATCATGTAAGATTTTTTTTTTTTTTTTTCCATAAAAGATGAAGTTGCAGAACAATAGCAGTGGAAGATGGGCTATCAACGTGTATTCTTTGGTTATAGACAATTAAGGAGATTAGGAAAGGATCTAATAGATTAACCATATAAAATATTAATATAATTAAGATTTGTGATAAGTAAGATGGTCTTTCAATAAAAATAATTTTATTTTAATATTATAAAGTGTATAATTACTAACAATTTAAATAATGATGTGTATCAATTAATTGTGCCACATAGGATTGAAGCACAATTAAGGCACAAATATTGAGGCTCCAAATCTTTTCCCTTGTTATTATCTGATAGCAATAATCAACTTGTTATAACAATCACTTTATTGTTATTATTTGACAGAAATAACCATAGCTTTACTTACATTTCAATTCAATTTAAAAAATTAGCAAATAGGCCTTACATATTAAACCAATAAGTATGAAATAATTACAATAAATCAAATCTCAAATCCAACAATAAACTAAATCCAAATGAAATCATATAACATGTGTAAAAAATGTTGTTGAACTCGCAACACGGAAGATATCTACAGTTTCCACAGGAAAAAATAATGTAAGCAAACCGTATCATTATTTACTTTTAGACTTGTGTTTGTGCAAGCTATCTCCAGCAGTAAGTAGCTTTCATTCTCCTTCAGACCCACTTATTTTTAATTTGAGCTATAATTCCCTAAAGGATAAAAGATACAAATAATCATCAAACCCTAAATATACAAACTCACATAACAAACTTCTAAAACATCAACCAAGTTAATTTTAATTCCAAAAATTAACTTAGGCAGCACGACAAACAAACCCCATACCTTTCAAATCCAATTCTACTAACCGTATAGCCTCTCCTCTCCAATCTCTCTGCCCTAGAAATTAAAAATTCAAATTCAATTCCAAACAAAAAGACCCATCAAACTTCATACATATGTGTTTCCATTATTTAGGGATTTTGTTGTTTTTTTTTTCGATTATATATTCTTTGACTTTTGGTATGGGTACATTGCTTCCAATTGTTTGAGCTTCGGCTCATGAGCCGAACACTAAGCAATTTGAACAAATATTTAATATTCCCAAATTTTGAGAGGGTACAAACAATTACACATTGAATATTGTTCGAAACTGAGGGCAGGCAGTTCAGATGGGCTGAAACATTTGTTGCTGCTCTCAAGAAATTAATCATCAAAAGCATGCCAAGTACATTCTGTAGTAAGCTTGGGGAAGAAGGAGAGGATTTCTACAAGATCATTACACGTGGCTTCTGTTATATTGCAACCAATGGATGACGGCAGTGATTGAGAAGATGGGGGTGATATATAGATTAATGGTATGTAAAATATTCTAATGCCAAATGTTAATTGTGGCTCACCACTAAGGACCACTTTTCTATATCTTATCCCACGCTCTCATGAGTTTGTCTGCCACTTGAGAGATGGAATCAATTAAAGGTCGGCAATAATTCATGTACTTGTGATTAACGTGGATGCAAGACCCCTAATAAAGTTTTGAAATTTTTTTAAAAAAAGGACATATTGCAATATTAGTTTAAGACACCAATTTAAGTTTGTGTTAATATAGGACGTATATTTAGAATTCACATTATTATAGGATAATTTGTCAACTCTATTATATTTTTCGTCCAAATAAAAGATAATTTGGTTATTTTATATTAAATAAAATTTTAATTCAATTTCTACCTTAATAAATATTAAATTAAAAAACTAAAAAGATTAATACTAAATTAAAAAACTAATAAATCTTTAAAATAATATAAATATAACACACAAATATTGAAAAAAAGACAAGAAAAACAAAACAGAAGTTGGCCTTGTTGTGGAACAGGGGAAATGTGGTTTTTGCAAGACTTCTTCTTTGGTTTTCCCTATTTTTTTTTAAATTTAATTATTTATTTGTTTTATATTTTGGTTTATTAGTTTGGTAGGGAAGGCTGTACTGGTTTTTTTGATTTATTTTCAGTTTTAATTTTTTTAATATATAGTTGAATTGTCAATTTTGCTTCATAAAAATTGGCCATGTGCGTGACACATGGTCTATTTTTAACAATAAATGTAACGAAGTTGACAGATTATCCTACAGTAATACAAATCTTAAATATATGTTCTACACTAATACAAACTCAAACTAATGTCATATACTAAAATTGACTCCAAATAGATATCTTGTTTGAAAATTTTTCCCTAAAATTTTTCATAGTGTTTTAGGAAATTGTCCCACAAATAAAGCCATAAAAAAAAGTGAAAATATTGCCTGCTCCATAAATGCCTCATGACTCACTCACCTTTAACCCTTTAAACATCACTTTCGTGGATACAAGACCCCTCAATAAAGTTTTCCACAGCACGTACTGTTTTTCGTCAAAAAGGAGCAATAATTCATGTACTGTTTTTCGTCAAAAAGGAGCAATAATTTATGTACCTGTGATTAACGCGTATACAAGACCCCCAATAAAGTTTTCCATAGTGTTTTTGGTCAACAAGGAAATTGTCCCACCGATAAACCCAAAAAGAAAAAGTGTAAATTGCCCATAGTGTAAATATATGTTCCATAATGAACTTGCAACTATTTAAGTAGTGACTCACTCACCTTTAACCCTTTCAACTTCACTTTCTCGATCTCGCTGTCGGCAAGTTGTCTGACGCTTGTTGTTATATCAATTTAATTAAAGAATATATAAAGGGACGAGACTATTGACTGAGGAATTATATATACAAACAGAAGAGACTTCAATTCTCCACTGCTGGTAATATTTCATCAATCTGAAAAACAGAAGCTGCAGGTTTAGTTGTTTTCTTTTGGCGGAGCATATCAAATAATATGGCAGAGGCTGTTGTGGCAATTGTGGCAGAAGGCATCAAGCCTTTGGGAGAGTTCATCTTGCAGCAAGCCAAGTTCTTTGGTGGAGTCAGCGATCAAGTTAAGCTTGCACAGATGGAGCTAGAAGTGGTGCTGAGCTACCTGGAAGATGCAGATGCAAGACAAGCAGACAGTAAAGTGGTACGCACTTGTGTTGCAAATATCAGAGATGCTGCTTACGATTTGGACGATGTCATTGAAACTTTTTACGAGTGACTTCCAAGAAAAGAGGAAGAAGAGTGGTGATTGTCCTGAAAAGGTGTTTTTCCATCCCAAGAAAAGCATTTTATCTCAGGAAGATTGGGTCTGAAATTGAGACCATTACCACCAAACTGCGGGAGTTCAGGTCAAATTTGCAAAGTTATGACATAAGGGAAATAAAGGGGAGTGGAGGTGCGACTTCTACTGAGAGGCGACAAGAGCGACGACTAACTTATCCTCATGTTGTTGAACCCCATGTTGTTGGGTTAGAAGAAGACGTAAAAAATTTGTCTATGGAGTTGAGGAAAGAAGAAAAATGTCTCCGAGTGGTTTCTATTTGGGGAATGGGGGGGTCCGGAAAGACCACTCTTGCAAAACAAGTTTTCCATCACCATGAAGTTAAGCGCCATTTTGATTGTTTTGCTTGGGTCTGTATATCTCAGCAACATCAAGGCAAAGCTATTTTGGAAGAAATTCTTGTTAAACTAATTTCTGCTACCAAAGATCAGAGGGAAGAAATTGCAAAAATGAAGAAGGATGAAATAGCAGAGAAGCTTTGTATAACCCTACGAGAACAGAAATGTTTAGTGGTAGTCGATGACATTTGGACCCTTGATGCATGGAACTCCTTAAAAGTTGGATTTCCAATCAATGGGGAATCAGAGAGTCGAATATTGCTCACCACTCGCAAACATGAAGTAGCATCGCATGCAGAAAAAGTTGGTTTCCTCTACCGACCTCGATCTCTAAATCCAGATGAAAGCTGGGAACTGTTTGAGAAGATTGCAAACATTGGAAGGGATTCTGCAGGTATTTTCTCATCCAATTTTTAGACGTCTTTACTTTTCTTATTCATTAATTGATAGAAACTATCACATTCCAATATTCCATGCATTTAGCATTCCATTTTTAAGAAAAGAAAGAAATCTTTGGAATTTTACAGTTTTTGAGAACTCTGATATGTAGTTCGTTCCTATGAATTCATCACCTTCTCTCTCACACACACACACATATATTTATACTATGAAAATGCTAATATGAGAAATGTAGTTGATTTTTGTTTTTTTCTTTTAATAGACTCCGAAATTTATACAAAGAAGAAAGAACTAGGAGAGAAGATGCTTCAACATTGTGCAGGTTTGCCATTAGCCATTACGGTGCTCGGAGGAATTCTAGCTCTAAAGGAAACAATTGATGAGTGGGAGATGGTGCATGCGAATGCTAATGTATTTATAAGGAGAGGCACAGCTCTAGAACAAAGATACAAAGGTCAAGAATATGAAGGTGCATCATGGGTGTTGGCATTGAGTTATGATGACTTGCCATATGTCTTAAAATTATGCTTTTTGTATTTAGGCCAATTTCCCGAGGATTCTGAAATACCCGTAACAATGTTGACTAAATTATGGATTGCAGAAGGTTTTATACAGTTGACATCAGAAAGACATGGTTCAAAGGAAGTAATGGAAGATGTATCATACAATTGCTTAGTTGAGTTGGTCGGAAGGTGTATGGTTCAAGTTGAAAGATATGGTTCAACTAAGAGAATTAAATCTTGTCGTCTCCATGATCTTATGCGAGACTTGTGCTTGTTAAAGGCGAAAGAGGAGAACTTTCTCAATGTTGTCGATTTTTCTGCCAAAGTAAGCAAGGCAGCACCAATAATTGGTAAAGTTCGAAGACTTGCCATCTACTTGGACGAAGGATTTGGCAAATTAGTTCCCATGTTAAGAGATGGTCACGTTAGGTCTCTTTTATACTTTGCTCCACCAGAACTATCATCCGTAAACTGGACAAAACAGTTAATGCGATTGCTGTTCAAGGACTTCAAATTGCTTAGAGTATTGAAGTTTGAAGGTATACAGGCAATGGAACAAGTACCAAGTGAAATTGGGAGTCTAGTCCACTTACGATTTTTAAGTCTAAAGAAATGTCAATATTTATCAGGGTTGCCATCATCTGTAGGTAACTTGGTACGTTTGCAAACTCTAAATTTACATTGCTCTATTCATACATTTGAGCAAATGAGAATTCCAAATGTGATATGGAAGTTGGAACAATTGAGACATTTATATTTACCCTGGGGTTGCAAAGAAATATTTAATTTGGGACCTCTTGGCAATTTGCAGACGTTAGTATATACTGGATGCCCCAACTGGGATTTGAAAGATCTTGCTGGACTAAGCAATCTTAGAAAACTGGTAATGCAAACAAACATATCCTTAGAAAATCTTGAGGAAATCCTGAAATCTACGAGCATCACATTTAAGAGTCTTCGGTCTCTATCTGTCAGGTCTGAGAATGCAGAGGTTTTACGAAGGATACTATTAAGTTGTCCTCATATATACAAGCTGAAATTGAGGGGGCCAATCAGAAAGTTACCGCAAGACCTCGTGCACTATACAAACCTGACCAAGATAGAGTTGTGTGGAACTCATCTCAATGAAGACCAGATAAAAATACTCGAGAAGCTGCCAAACTTGAGAATGCTTGACCTTGTTAATGATAGTATGCATTCCTTGGTTTGCTCCAAACGAGGCTTTCCTCATCTTGAATTTCTTTCCCTTTATCAATTGAAAGAATTAAAAAAGTGGAGGGTGGAGAAAGGAGCCATGCCTAGTCTCTGTAGATTGCACATTAGATACTGTTTACAACTGACGAAAGTTCCAGATGGGCTTCGATATGTTACGACCCTCAAGGAATTAACCATCAGACAGATGCGTCGTAAATTCAGAAGTAGGCTTGGGGAAAGAGGAACGGATTTTGACAAAATCAAACACGTGCCTTCTCTAATTATATTGGATCCCCTTCATTGAGAAGATGCGGGGTATACAGATTGGTATGACAAATATTTTAATTTTTATGTTTTTAATTGTTCTTTTACTCCTTATCCAGGTCAAATGTTAGGGGAAAATCTCATAAATGATTTTTTTTTTTTTTGTCGCCTGTTGTTACAGCCCAGCACTGCTTTCTTCTTTCCTCACATGTGGCAGCAGCTCTGCTTCAAAAGCTTCCCTTCAGGTACTAACAAATTAACAATTAGGAAATTTCCGTCATGATCTGTGTGAAGGTTATTTAGACTGCTAAATATTTTCTAGATTTCTATATTGGTTTTTTATATATATTATATTTTCTGGGTCGTTAAGAATTCAACTCATTGAAGATAAAAATGGATATATGTATATACTAAACTCAGGTGAGAGAGAGGGTTTAGTAATATATATATACTAAACTCAGGTGAGAGAGAGGGTTTAGTTTCTTCTATTTTCTAAGTTGCCAAACAGAAACTTTGGTCTCTTTGTTCAGCTCAAGACCAGTTTGTGCTATTTTAAAAAAGGTTGTGAAATGACCCTATTTGATTGGAAATGAAAATTGTGAGTAATCATGACCGTGGAACTGAAATTTGGTGCACTAATTGGGGTGTTTAATTAGTCTTTTCTTTTTTCATATTTGTAGGTTTGTTTAGGTTGGATTTTTCCTTTTCAAACAAAATGTAGAATACAATCTCGTTGCCATTTGTAAAAAGCAAATGAGTTTTTCCTTTTCAAGGCTCTCCTAGCCTCCTAGGCAAAGAAAAAGAAAATATTAAATATTAAATTTAGAGTGTTTTCATTTGGTCTATTCTATCATGCATCTGACTTTGAACCAATTGCAACATTCCTCTGTCATTCTTTTAAAAGAGCAAACATATAGTACCAAATGGGGCATCAAGTAAATGATTGATTTTGGTGGCTGGCCTGGAAATTGTGAATGTTCATTTTCCATCCTTGATAAGATACTCTTGTGCTGATGATTGCTTGTGAGCATACAGTTCTTTCCAAATAATTTGTGGAACTAGTAACCTGTTTTTCTAACATCTCTTCTGAAGCACTATTAGTGATGCAATGACAGCATTTATGTATTAATTTTCATTTCGAATTTTCTTCTTTTTCTTTTCTGCTTTGCAGATTTTACAACTTTCAGCTGCGGCATATGCCTTGTTGCAATTCCAATTTTTAATTTTACAGCTTTCAGAAAGGCTACATGGTGGTGGGTGGTCTTGACGAGAGTGTTCCCGGGATGTCTTCCTGTGCTTATCCTGCGTATGTATGAATATGTCCATCACATCTTAGATTGTGTTTTCCTTCTATTTGTGTATAAACTTAAATTCTCATTTGTATGGTCAATTTAAGTTTCAAATTTGTCTTTTATGCTCAATTTGTGTAATACTACTACTTGATCCAAATAAACAAATAACTAATGAAATTAAAACTAGATTAAAACTAGTTGGCAAAAGCTAGCTTCTGCCAGCTCTGGCTATTGACTTTTTATTGTCATGCATAGCAACTGTCTAGTAAGATTAAGGTTGTTGCAGCCTTTTCTTAATGCTAATTATGTTTGAGAATGAATTCAGAGTTACATCTTAAAATATGAAGAGGACAAATTGAAATGATGAGAACCTTTAGTATTGTGATGGTCTTTCCTTCTATGAGTTCTGAATTTTTCTTTTGCTTATCATATTCTCAAACAATTAGTTATTTAGTTGTATGCTGAGTTGGGAACTTGGGATTTACTGTTTATGTTCTGGCAGGGATGGTTTCGTCTCCTTTTTACATTATTGAATTGGTCCATAAATGATTAATCTCAAAATGTTATGAGGTGTGCTTTTTCAATGATTCCATCTCTCAATTATTTTGTTAGTCATTCTGATAAATAAAAAAAATTATATACCCGCACCACTACTGTTGGAACCAGCCCTAAATCTCCACCTGTCACTACCTAGGCCTCACCACATGGAAACATACCGACATCTTAGCTGGTCAAGGACATCAAAAACTCAAACCTCCATGAAATCTACGAAGCCCAATTACCCATTCAAAAATGCAAGACAATGAACTAATTTTCTTAAAGTCCCATTTCACCAAAAATCTCACATTTCCTCCATTTCCTCTAAAACCCCATTTCTGTTTCCGAAAATACCATAAACTAGAGCAAATATCAAAGACCCAAAACACTTGATAAAAATAAGAAACCTAGAACAAGAACTGTTCATAAAATAATCCGAACCCATCTCTAAATCCCATTCTAGAACCAAACCCTCCACACCAAGCAAAACCTCATCTTGGCCAAGACCTATGATGACCTCTCTCGCTTTACTGACATGCCTAACCTCAACACTAATAATACTATTCTTACTATATTTTTATACCACATTTTTTATACAATCTTATGTGTCATTATTGTACTAGACAGGGCTTTTCCTTATTTTTAAGGTTTTTTTATATTTTTTTAGTGTCCAATGTATGAATGCCATGTAAATTGCCACGTAAGATTGTATAAAATTATGGTATGAAAATGTGGCAGGTGTAGCCTTGTTGCCCCAACACCCATCTCTCCGCCCTCACACTCTCGAACGGCTTCATCGTCTTCCTCACCTTCAAGGGGAAGCGCACCATTGCAAGCCTCGCCTTCCATTCGGTGGGCTTTCTCCAACTTTCTCTATCTGGGCTCTCTCTCTATTTGGACCTGCGCACGGAAGAGGGATTCGAGCTTGGATTCTGGGCAATGAGGTGATGTTTTAGATCTCAGTGGGTAAGGCAGGGATTTAGGGCTGAGGAAATGAAATGGGGAGGGTAGGGGAGTTTTGTTTGATTTTGTGAAAAAAGATAAAGGTACATGAGAGGGCTGGATTAAATAGTTTGTAATTTTAAGCCCCCTAACCACCTTAAAAATTATATAGTAAGTTTCATTTGATATAAGATTAATATAATACACGCCGGAACCAAATACTAATTGCTTAAAAAATGGTTCATTAATTAAATTGTTTACACCATGTTTTGGCTTTGGGCCGAGATGACGGCCAGGCCCAAATTTGATCAAGCCCAAACCAAATTACAGACTAATGGAGACAAGTCAGCCAAGCCCATTCCAATGAACCCACGGCGAGAAATTCAGAACTACCAAATTAGGTTGCACTTTTTTATAAGGAGAGTACAACAAAAGCAAGAATCATAATTGGATTCGAATGCAAATATGGCAGTTTCATAGATAACTTGGGTGTGAAGGAAAAGCAAGCCAAGAGTTCAAGTTCAACTAGGAGAATGATTTCTTGAAGGTTTTAGGATTCTCACCACTATATAAAGGAGGTATAAAACTAGTTCACAAGTTCTCCCAGTTCAAGACTCTTATTCTTTGTTTTTAAATCAGCTGGAATTCAATTGTTCTAGTATGGATTCTTTTCTTTTGGTCTTTTGATTTTTATTTCATGTTATTTGATGAGGTTTATTGTTACGACTACAATTATTACTCATTTCCAAGATAGTTCAAGTTCAACTAGGAGAGTGATTTTTATATTGTTGTAAAAAGAATATTCATAACTTCAAAATGAGTATAAGATTGCTAATTTTGGTAGAGGTTTGATGAGTCAAAAGTCGGACCAAAGTTGAGATAAAAACCGGACAAATAGATGAAGTAGAGTTCGGAGGGCAAAGTGGGATGATTTAACTTTTTAGGGGGCAAAGTGAAAAAAAAAAGTATGTTTCAAGGGATAAAAATAATAAATAGCCTAAAAAGAACTTAGGTGAGATAGTTGTTTTGTGCTAGCCACGCAATAGTTTCTTTGGAAGTTAGATTCACGGTGTAATTTGTTCATTCAATCACAAGCCACGACTACATTTTCTGCAAACCAGCTATCTGGTCGTGCAGTAACACGCTGGCACAATTAATTAAGGACTACTAGTGCTCTTAACGAAATTCTTGGCAATCCTTGCCGTGAATTTTGTAGGTAACATAAAAATTACATAAATTTTATTGAACAAACACCTCAATTGTATAATTGTGTAATTGTTTAATTGTTCAAGGACTAATTGGACAATTTGTATAATTTGTATTACATTAATATTAAGTGGGTATATTTTGCATAATTTGTAGAATTTGTCTATACAATATGGACCATACTCTATCCATATTTCATAATTCCATACAAAAATTGGGAGATCCCAAAAAATAGGTTTATAATTTATTTTGAAATAATCGTGTGTTTAGTAATAATTACGTTATTAATTTGGAGATGTTAAAGTTTAGTTGAGGAATTTTGACTGTTAGTAAATGGATTTGAAATTGTAAAAAATAAGACTAAACGAGACGAGGTCGTAGGATTTTACGGAATATTTTTTGTAACTCGAAATTAATTTTTATGATATATTTGAATTTAGATTAATTTTGTGGGCTATTGAAGAATAATAAAAATTAGGAAAAATTCGGTCTTATTTTTCTCATTAAAAAGGTTTCGAGTCAACGAACGAGGTTTTGTCTTATAGTAAAACCTCTCTCTCTCCTCACTTATTCTCCCCACTCACTGTGAATCTTCCATTCTTCTTCCCTTTCATTTCTTTTTTTCCTTTCTCCTTTTTTCTTAACGCAGAACACTGCAACTCTCTCTTCTCACTCTGCTCTCTCTGCTCTCTCTCGGTTCTTCTCAGTCCGGCCATGGATGCCCATCAAACCACCTCAGAAACTCTCCCTTCTTCCTCCTTCATCTTCCCTAGTGACTAAAATTCTAGAAAACAGCCCAAAATCCGAAAACCCAAACCCAAGCCGAGCTGCCTCCACCGTTGACTTTGTGTCTCCGGCCAAATCGTGCCTGCTCTTCACCACCAATATCTTCCCCTCGCTGAGCTGAACACGTTGGTGTGCTCGGATTGTCATTCGCACTTTCACGGCGGCGAATCGTACTCCTGGGTGAGGGAATTTCGCCGAAATTTCGTCGCAAATTAACCCAGCCGTAACCAGAAAGCTGGTAAAAAGAAGCTGCAGGTTTAGTTGTTTTCTTTTGGCGAAGCATATCAAATAATATGGCAGAGGCTGTTGTGGCAATTGTGGCAGAAGGCATCAAGCCTTTGGGAGAGTTCATCTTGCAGCAAGCCAAGTTCTTTAGTGGAGTCAGCGATCAAGTTGAGCTTGCACAGATGGAGCTACAATTGGTGCTGAGCTACCTGAAAGATGCAGATGCAAGACAAGCAGACAGTGAAGTAGTACGCACTTGTGTTACAAATATCAGAGATGCTGCTTATGATTTGGACGATGTCATTGAAACTTTTTACTTGAGAGTGACTTCCAAGAAAAGAGGAAGTATGATGATTGTTCTAAAAAGGTTTGCTTCCATCCCAAAAGAAGCATTTTATCTCAGTAAGATTGGGTCTGAAATTGAGACCATTACCACCAAACTGTCGACGTTGAGGTCAACTTTGCAAAGTTATGAAATAAGGGAAATAAAGGGAAGTGGAGGTGCGACTTCTACTGAGAGGCAAAGAGAGCGACGGCTAACTTATGCTCATGTTGTTGAACCCCATGTTGTTGGGTTAGAGGAAGACGTAAAAAAATTGTCTATGCAGTTGAGGAAAGAAGAAAAATGTCTCCAAGTGGTTTCTATTTGGGGAATGGGTGGGTCCGGAAAGACCACTCTTGCAAAACAAGTTTTCCATCACCATGAAGTTAAGCGCCATTTTGATTGTTTTGCTTGGGTCTGTATATCTCAGCAACATCAAGGCAAAGCTATTTTGGAAGAAATTCTTGTTAAACTAATTTCTGCTACCAAAGATCAAAGGGAAGAAATTGCAAAAATGAAGAAGGATGAAATAGCAGAGAAGCTTTGTATAACCCTACGAGAAAAGAAATGTTTAGTGGTTGTCGATGACATTTGGACCCTTGATGCATGGAACTCCTTAAAAGTTGGATTTCCGATCAATGGGGAATCAGAGAGTCGAATATTGCTCACCACTCGCAAACATGAAGTAGCATCGCATGCAGAAAAAGTTGGTTTCCTCTACCGACCTCGACCTCTAAATAGAGATGAAAGCTGGGAACTGTTTGAGAAGATTGCAAACGTTGGAAGGGATTCTGCAGGTATTTTCTCATCCAATTTTTAGACATCTTTACTTTTCTTATTCATTAATTGATAGAAACTATCACATTCCAATATCCAATGCATTTAGCGTTCCATTTCTAAGAAAAGAAAGAAATCTTTGGAATTTTACAGTTTTTGAGAACTCTGATATATAGTACGTTCCTTTGAATTCAGCACCTTCTCTCACACACACACACACACACATATTTATACTATGAAAATGCTAATATGACAAATGGAGTTGATTTTTGTTTTTTATTTTAATAGACTCCGAAATTTATACAAAGAAGAAAGAACTAGGAGAGAAGATGCTTCAACATTGTGCAGGTTTGCCATTAGCCATTACGGTGCTCGCAGGAATTCTAGCTCTAAAGGAAACAATTGATGAGTGGGAGATGGTGCATNTAATGTATTTATAAGGAGAGGCACAGCTCTGGAACAAAGATACAAAGGTCAAGAATATGAAGGTGCATCATGGGTGTTGGCATTGAGTTATGATGACTTGCCATATCTCTTAAAATTATGCTTTTTGTATTTAGGCCAATTTCCCGAGGATTCTGAAATACCCGTAACAATGTTGACTAAATTATGGATTGCAGAAGGTTTTATACAGTTGACATCAGAAAGACATGGTTCAAAGGAAGTAATGGAAGATGTATCATACAATTGCTTAGTTGAGTTGGTCGGAAGATGTATGGTTCAAGTTGAAAGATATGGTTCAACTAAGAGAATTAAATCTTGTCGTCTCCATGACCTTATGCGCGACTTGTGCTTGTTAAAGGCAGAAGAGGAGAATTTTCTCCATGTTGTCAATTTTTCTGCTGAAGTAAGCGAGGCAGCACCAATAATTGGTAAAGTTCGAAGACTTGCCATCTACTTGGACAAATCATCTGGCAAATTAGTTCCCATGACAAGAGATGGTCATGTTAGGACTCTTTTATACTTTGCTGCACCAAAAACATTTTACGCAAACTGGACAAAACAGTCAATGCGATCGCTGTTCAAGGACTTCAAATTGCTTAGAGTATTGAAGTTTGAAGGTATACGGAAAATGGAACAATTACCAAGTGAAATTGGGAGTCTAGTCCACTTACGATTTTTAAGTCTAAAGGGCTGTGAATATTTAACAGGGTTGCCATCATCTGTAGGTAACTTGGTATTTTTGCAAACTCTAGATTTACGTTGCGATGATCGTATAGTTAAGTCGTCGATGAGAATTCCAAATGTGATATGGAAGTTGGAACAATTGAGACATTTATATTTACCCTGGGCTTGCAAAGAAATATTTAAATTGGGAACTCTTGGCAATTTGCAGACGTTAGTATATACTGGATGCCCCAACTGGGATTTGAAAGATCTTGCTCGACTAAGCAATCTTAGAAAACTGGAATTGCAAACAAACATATCCTTAGAAAATCTTGAGGAAATCCTGAAATCTACGAGCATCACATTTAAGAGTCTTCGGTCTCTATATGTCCAGTCTCAGAATGCAGAGGTTTTACGAAGGATACTATTTAGTTGTCCCCATATATACAAGCTGAAATTGTGGGGGCCAATCATGGAGTTACCGCAAGACCTCCTGCGCTATCCAAACCTGACCAAGATAAAGTTAGTAGAAACTCATCTCAAGGAAGACCAGATAGAAATACTCGAGAAGCTGCCAAACTTGAGAATGCTTAACCTTTTTGTTAATAATATTATGGATTCCTTGGTTTGCTCCGAAGGAGGCTTTCCTCATCTTGAATTTCTTTCCCTTTTTCTATTGGAAGAATTAAAAGAGTGGAGGGTGGAGAAAGGAGCCATGCCTAGTCTCTGTAGATTGCAGATTCGATACTGTTCACAACTGACGGAAGTTCCGGATGGGCTTCGATATGTTACGACCCTCAAGGAATTAACCATCAGACGGATGCCTCCTACATTCAGCAGTAGGCTTGGGGAAGGAGGAGAGGATTTCGACAAAATCAAACACGTGCCTTCTCTAATTATATTGGATCCCCGTGATTGAGAAGACGCGGGGTATATTGATTGGTATGACAAATATTTTAATTTATATGTTTTTAATTGTTCTTTTACTCCTTGTCAAATGTTAGGGGAAAATCTCGTAAATGAATTTTTTTTTTTTTTTGTCGCGTGGTGTCACAGCTCAACACTGCTTTCTTCTTTCCTCACATGTGACGGCAGCTCTGCTTCAAAAGCTTCCTTTCAGGTACTAACAAATTAACAATTAGGAAATTTCCGTCATGATCTGTGTCAAGGTTATTTAGACTGCTAAATATTTTCTAGATTTCTATATTGGTTTTTTATATATGTTATATTGTCTGGGTTGTTAAGAATTCAACTCATTGAAGATAAAAATGGATATATATATATATATATATATATGCTAAAATCAGGTGAGAGAGAGGGTTTTAGTTTTTTCTATTTTCTAAGTTGCCAAACAGAAACTTTGGTCTCTTTGTTCAGCTCAAGACCAGTTTGTGCTATTTTAAAAAAGGTTGTGAAATGACCCTATTTGATTGGAAATGAAAATTGTGAGTAATCATCACCGTGGAACTGAAATTTGGTGCAGTAATTGGGGTGTTTAATTAGTCTTTTCTTTTTTCATATTTGTAGGTTTGTTTAGGTTGGATTTTTCCTTTTCAAACAAAATGTAGAATACAATCTTGTTCCCATTTGTAAAAAAACAAATGAGTTTTTCCTTTTCAAGGTTCTCCTAGCCTCCTAGGCAAAGAAAAATATTAAATTTAGAGTGTTTTCATTTGGTCTATTCTATCATGCATCTGACTTTGAACCAATTGCAACATTCCTCTGTCATTCTTTTAAAAGAGCAAACATATAGTACCAAATGGGGGCATCAAGTAAAGGATTGATTTTGGTGGCTGGCCTGGAAATTGTGAATGTTCACTTTCCATCCTTGATAAGATACTTTTGTGCTGATGATTTCTTGTGACTTGTGAGCATACACTTCTTTCCAAATAATTTGTACATGTGGAACTAGTAACCTGTTTTTCTAACATCTTCTCTGAAGCACTATTAATGATGCAATCACAGCATTTATGCATTAATTTTCATTTTGAATTTTCTTCTGGTTCTTGTTCTGTCTGTGGTATGCTTTGCAGATTTTACAACTTTCAGCTGCGGCATATGCCTTGTTGTAATTCCAATTTTTAATTTTACAGCTTTCAGAAAGGCTACATGGTGGTGGGTGGTCTTGACGAGAGTGTTCCCAGGATGTCTTTATGTGCTTATCCTGCGTATGTATGAATATGTCCATCACATCTTAGATTGTGTTTTCCTTCTATTTGTGTATAAACTTAAATTCTCATTTGTGTGGTCAATTTAAGTTTCAAATTTTTCTTTTATGTTCAATTTGTGTAATACTACTACTTGATCCAAATAAACCAATACTTAATGAAATTAAAAGTAGATTAAAACTAGTTGGTAAAAGCTAGCTTCTGCCAGCTCTGGCTATTGGCATTTTATTCTCATGCATCACAACAACTGTCAGGTAAGATTAAGGTTGTTGCAGCCTTTTCTTAACTATTAAGTCAGCACATCTAATAACACATGTCTAACTAATATACCTTGAGACCAATGTTCTATTTTATACTTGGATTAAGCCCAACGTACGACACTCTTCTGAAGACAAGGTTAAACAAGGTTAATTTGTTGTTCCAGTAAATTGTTGGTCTCTCTAGTACAAGGGTTCATAAGAAAAAAAAGGCTGCAGTTTGCTCTTTGACATATCAAACCATTGCAGGAACCCACAATTGTACACCAAACATGAAAAAGTTGGCCTCCTGCCAAATCAAAGCTAGCTTTCTACTTGCAATTGCACCATGACCAAGCCCAGCCTAGCTTCAATAACACTTCTTCATTGGAAAACTGGTATTGAAAAAAGGAGCTGCTGCTCCTGTTGATGTCTTGTCTGCATGGCTGAGGTGCCGCCACCGAAGGAGACCGGTTGCTGCTGCTTGCGGAGGTTGTTTGCTATGTCAATTTAGTGTCACGTTATTCGCTAGTTTTCTAGTAATATGCTTTTTATTGATAATTGATTCAACATAGATTCCAAGAAAAAGACCACTAACATTAACATTAAGGTTAACTAAGAAATTTGGCTTTGAAGAGGTCTAATCTTAAAACAAAAGAAATTACAAGATAAATCACCAAAGGTTGCAGTTTTTTGCTGGTTTAAATATGAGAAAAAAAAATTACAAAAAAAAAGTTGGGTCAAATTAAAATACAAAATAATGAGGTCCACAATATACCCACTTAACAAAAAACCAAAAACAAAAGCAATATTACCCATAAGTCCATAACTACTGTAAAGATTTAAGTATCCATATGATATTATGAGGTTTGAGTTTGGTGGCATTTGATTTATAACTGTAATGTTCATGATAACAGAATAGAATAGAAAAAAAAAAATTGTATTTACAAATGACACACATGCTCAACAGTCAACACATTGGTATTCTACTACTAATACTGATTTTTTTTTTTTTTCCTCAAAAGCTTGCAAGGGCCATGACCCGTCTTAGTCCCGCCGCAAACCAGCTCTGCAACAAACACTAAGCTGGATTTGTGCTATCCAGCTCTGCAACAAACACTAAGCTATTCAGAAAAATAAAATTCAGTTGAACAAGATGAATTCAGTAAAAAAATGTAAGTTTCTTCAGGTATTTCCCTAGCAAATAAACAATAGTGTTATTCCTGCAACTATGTGGCTTCATACACAAAAACAAAACCCAAATGGTTTAGGAACAAATCATAATTTTTTTTCTTTACATTATAAATACCAATATTTTCTGTCTTTTTGGTTAGGTACCAAGAACAAAAACTTATCGTTCTACCAATCGGCCAAATAATTTTATTTTTTATTTATGAAGTTAACTGTGACTGCATGACAGTCACCACTTTTTGACTGAGTCACAGTCACTACTTACATCATTAGTTATTTTTTCGGTGTTGTATTCTGACTTAAAGTTTGGGATTTAGCATTTAGTCTCTAGGGTGTAGGGCTTCAGCACTCAAACCTAAATCTAAAGCCTTAACCCATATAAACCCTAAACTTTTATGAACTTCATGCAAACACAAGTCACAGTTGTGATTGTGGGGCAGTCACAGCTTTATATCAAACAAAAGAAATGGGACCTCAGGATAGAAAAAATTTCCACTTCGAAGAAGATTTGTGGCCTAATCGAAAATGTTATGCTCTACATTAGTACCTCAACTAAAAAACAATAGAGCCTTACTGTTTTGCTAAAAAGTTATTGGAATTTAGTATTTAATCAACCAAGCATTCATATTATATATAACTGAATTTGCAATCAACCCAAAAAGACGCACAAAAAGGGGAGGAGGGGGGGACAGGCATACAAATCAAAGTGATAAATAAAACAACTAACAAACAGTAGCTACATTTTCAAGAAGCTTAAAGTAGTAGTACACTACTTTCCATGTATAATATAAAGCGAATACTGAAAGAAGAGATCATAATAAAGTCAAACCTGTAATTTTTCAGCAACTTTTTCACAGTCCATTCTTGAAAGACAA
>QANT01000475.1:0-24910 GCA_003254885.1 Purshia tridentata
TTTATAGTTGAGCGTTCTTGAAGTTTAAGTTTACGAAGTAGCGCACAAGTAACTCCACGTACTTCGGTGAATCTCTTGAATCTTTTAAAAACTCTATATGGTATTGAATACTTAATTTATGATACAATATTGTGATATAAATAAAATTAAAGTGTTATTTATGTAGTTATTAATTAGTAAATCATTTTTTAACAGTATTTATCTTCAGCATAGATTATATTCATCTATCACATGAAACTTATTATATAATTTTTTTATCAATGTAGTATATAATATGTTAAATAAATATATGGTTAAGTTTCATTCAAAATTTTCGTCGTTTATGTCTAATTTTTGTTGAAATTTCTATCGAATACCAAACTTGTATTCCTTGCTTATCTTTTAATTAAGTGAACGAAAAAATATTAAATTGATATTCTTACATTACTTTTATGGTGTGTATATTCCAGCGCAAGAGATTTTTCGACAATACATGCATGACTTGTCATAAGTGGTTGAACTCACTGTATTAGCATGATGACGTGATAAAACTATTCTAGCCAAGTTTTTCTTATAGTCAACGGTGTAGATGAGTTTTAACATGTTGATCGATAGGCCACAGTCCGAGCCAAGAGTCTTAATTTGTAGGAGCGTTTTTGTGTCTAGTTCTTGTTCCTAAATCCTAATGCATTATTTTTTTCATTTTTTCTTTTTATAAGAGATTGACAAATTAGATCAGAGAAATGGTTTCTTTTAGATATTTGTTCGAGTAGCATCATTACTTCAAAGTTAATTCCTCAATATATGTATAGTTTTATTGCCTTGGATTGGCCGGTGGCCCACTGCATAAATTCAATGGTAAATAATAGATTATAACCCACAGCAAGTGTGACTCAGTGGTTACTACTTATAAAGTCACAGCCTGCCTGTGGGGTTTATAGTATTAGCCACAGAGTCTATGGCCAATAGCCAACATATCAAATAAGACATTACTTTCTTGCACAAAAACTAGTGCATTGGGAATCTCTCAATTGTTTTTGGCACAGATGGTGTAGCAAATTTCTAACTCATTCTCTCTCTTTTTAATTGTATCTGACTTAGTAGGTACATTTAGTCCCCAAATTATTCATTGGCTTAGAACAATTAGTATAAAGGAAGATGTTAAAGTCTAACACGTGCCCACCTTATTAATAAAAAATTATTTTATAAATCAGAAAGGTTTCTTTCTTCTCTCCTCTCCCAAGACCCAAAAGCCCTATGGCCCCCACTTATTCACTCATTGTTGAGAAATGGTCCAGAACTCCCGATTTGAGATGTTTTTATATTTGGTTTAGAAACACAAGCAAAAGATAAAGAAAAAACACAAGCCTCTAAACTCCTGACCCATCTGAATCCCACCCTCTTCTTCTACCAATTGCCATCGCCGATGGCGACCTCAACGCGGATGTCGACGCAGGTACTCACACCTCATATCACTCCTCTCTCTTTCCCTTTTCTCTGTTTTTGGTGCCTAGCTCTATGTCATTTTTCTTTTCAAAATCCAAACTTTATATATATACATTACACTTCTATAAAATCGAGCTCATAAGCATTCATAGGTTTTATTGATATTTGCAGGTGGCTTGTCAGAGCTTGGATCCCTTAAAGATTGGTTGCCTTGTTGTGGGGATTGATCTCAAGGTCTCATTTTTCACTTTTTAATTTTGGTACGTGCTTTGTTTTTTCTTTCTCTGCCCAAAAATTTTAGATGAAATAACTTGGTTGTTGTGAAATGTAAAATATGCAGATTAGAAGTTGAAGGTTGGGGTTCAACTTAGAGATCAATGTTGTGAGAACTCCCCAAAGCTGAATTCAGAGAACTATCTCCTCAGATTTTCTTGCGTCGGCGCTGGTTGTGGTGATGGGGTGTGGGTAGGGGTTGCCATCGTACTTGCCGGCGGTGGTGACTGGGAGGAGCAGAGGGTGTGGTTCAAATTGGCCGAGTTGGGGTTGAGGGCTGGTGGATGATATGACCAGCCACTCTTGCATGAAATACTGTGAAGATATTTTATTATTACCAAGAAAAAGTGTCAGAATATAGTGGGATGTAAAATTTGTGGGACCCGTCTAACATTTGCAACTGGCATGTAATTTTGATATTTTTCTAGTAGTGATGCAAAACCAATCGCCACAGATACCTTTCCAATGGCAAAATACTTTTCGATACACCCACAAGCGCCATTCATACTTACCCTGTGGTTATGACTCTGGTAAATACTCAATAACCACAAAGGCCCAATGGTATTTTTTGTCATATACCACTGTTAGTGAGGAGATGCCTGCAGTCACATTCATATGGTATATAGATTGTGTTGCACTAATTAATTCTCTCTATTACATATATATGTAACATGACATGTACCCAATACTTGTATCTCTATATGAAAGCTAGTTATGGCGTGTAATTAGATTTAACATACGTACCAGAATATATCCATTAACACCAGGAGAAATTGAAAATCACAAGAACCCTAAAGAATGGCGTTAATTAATAATAGGAATTCAAGAAACGAATTCACATGAATAATTCTTTGGTTATTCATTAGTTGCTAAGGAAAATATGATGATATGATGGTACACATATTATCCCAATGGAAACAAGAAGTATGTATTATAAGATGATCAAGCATAGAAAACACACATCAAGCATCCAATTAGCTAGTGAAAAGGAATTCATCCTTGAAATTAAAAAGAATTCAGAATTAAACTTAGAAAGAAATCAACAATTCAGTCATATGTTAGGGCTTCAACCTAAGCCCTAGCTGAAAGGTTTAGCTACACATATATAATTGGTCCTAAAAAATGCGGCCCAGTTATGAAAGGATAGATTCTCTCTTCAAGAGGATCAATCCTCCAAGGGACTGCAGATCGAGTATCGATCCTACTCTTGGGAGGATCGGTCCTCTAGGGGGCTTGTCATGGTAGGATCTATCTATTGAAAGGATAATGGATCCTCTGGGAGCTTTTTGAGTTCTTCAGTCCTAGAATTGTCTTGAACGTCTAATTTTGAGCTTGTCTTTCACTCTTTGCTTGACTCAACCTACAAAACCAAAAAAAACAAAACAAAAAAAAAAAGAAATAAGCAATTAAGCTACATATATTATCAAGAACCAAGAAAGATGGGTGAATACCATGAAATAACATGTATAAGTATTAACCTATCAAAAACACCATCACATTATCTCACACAGTACAATGTACCACTCATCATTTAGAGCAAATTTTGAGTCTAACTCTTCAACAGCTTAATCTATCTCATTGATTGGGGCAACAAAAACAACATCTTGTTCATCATCAGATAAAGACTCACTACCTTGGGACTTATCACTCTCACTATCACTCTAAGTGATTTTCATTGCTTTGCTTTTGTTATTTGCACACTCAACAGCCACATGACCGACACCCTTCAAGTGTAGCACTTGATTTCTCTCCTAGATGATCTATCCTCTCTATAACCCGAACTCATTTCTTGATTTTTCTCAAAATGTCTATCCTGAGGCATGAACTTGAATATTCTTTAAAGGGACCACCACTTATCCTAGTTCCTCTTCCTTTGTTTCTAAGAATTCTCTTAAAATTCTTAACAAACGTGACAATTTCATCATCATATTTTGATGATTTTTCAGATTTAATATCATTGACATTTTTCACAGTTTGCAAAGCAATGTCCTTAGTTGTTTTGCTTCCATTTCACGTTCCATTTCAAATGTCTTGAGTTTTTCAACTAATTTTACAATCCTAAGTTCATCTAAGTTTTGGACTTCTTGGATAGCATGTTTTTTGGACTGGAACCTTTTAGGCAAAGACTTAAGGACCTTTTGGACAATGGTTATTGGTTCATCATAAGGTTTTCCTAAAGATATAGCTTCATTTGTAAGTTTTTCTTACCTCTCATAAAAATCAGAAAATGACTCACTCTTCTTCATCCTAATTTTTTCGAATTAACTTGTTATGCACCATTTGCAACTTAAGTGATCTAACCTATTTATCCCCTTGATAAACCACTTTAAGTTTGTTCCAAACTTTCCTAGCAGTGACACAATGTTGTTTATGTGCAAATTGTGCGGAAGAAAGTGCAGTGACTAGCATTTCTGGCTTTCTTGTTAGAGCTAGAGGCTGTGACTTCAGCTACAGACCATTTAGACCTAGGCTTGAAAATTCCAACTCCATCTACAACTTTGGTGGGAGGAATCCATTCAACAGTAGGTATTCATATGCTAATTCATCATAAGAATTTTAAAGAATCTCAAACTTTTCCTTCCATCTAAACTCACCTAAAAACAAAACAACACTCTAGGATCTCTCTATTTGTTCTAGAGTAGCACTTTGATACCAATTGAAGGTTGGTATTAGGTGGTTGAGCTACCTAATGAACTTGGTTCAAACCACACTTAGTGACAGGACCTCAATTTTAAGTTATATGATGACACAGAGACTAATCAAACGAACATAAATATGAACGTCAGATTAACACTTCACACAATTACAATCTTCTAGCATTCAACATGAACATCATACAACTAGAAATCAAGTAATAACAACCTAGAGACTCAAATGATCCATCACAGCAGGCATCTCAATCAACAAATAAAATGGTGCGTGATTAGCAAGCTGATTTAACTTATCATTCACAAAATCAAGTAATCATGCATTCGAGGTGTATGTTCTTTGAGTTCATATTTTCAGATTAGCAATAACCAACAAAAAAGAAATAATCAAGGAGGAAGACACAATATTGACACAATATTGTTCACTAAGAAAAACTACTAAAGGGTAAAATAAAAAAAAATTGGGTGCCTTTTTAGGCTAATCGGGCAATCTACTATCAAGAGTTTCAATACAAGAAATCAAACAAACAAGTTCATTCACTATAGACCTAACTCTAAATGGCAGCTAGCTTCTTATCCTTATGCAAACGTCTTGAGCCAAGCAATTGGTCAATCATGAATAAGCAATTAGCTTCTACTTAAGCTCTTCTGACTACAGCATCACTCAACAACCAAGCACAGGAAAATAAACTTGAATGTAACAATGAAGTGCAAATGTGGATTCTTTAAGAATCAGCTTCTTCAAGTTATCAAGACTTGAAGAAGTTGATTGAGAATCAAAACTTAAAAACTATATGAGTAGGTGATAATGATGATGAATATAAAATCAAACTCGTTTTTAGGAAACATAAACCCAAATTGTAAGATAAAAATTATTGTAATTTAAATCATTTTTCAGTTTGGAAGAATATGAAACCTCTCTTAAAACCAAAAATCCAATAATAAAATCAAGAGAGCATTAAAAAAAAAAACAAGTAGAGAAAATATTTAATTTTTCCTTTTTGAAACCATTTTCTCACTTGAGAATCTTATGAACTCTCAAAAAACCCAAAACCTATCAGCATACATAAGATAGAAATTTGAGAGCTAAAGAGAACAATCAATAACCAGCCGTAGCTATACACCCATGTACGTACAAGCTCACCAACCTTGGACAGTTGGAGCATGCTTAATGGGTTCACAGAATAGGACAAAATTGACAGTTGTAGCAGGGTATACTAAGGAGGAATATTAGAATGGCTATGGATAAGAATGATGACGTGGCTAAGCACAAAAAAGGAACAATCCCAAGGAATATTCACACTCATTTGGAGAAGATGATAAATAGTGCTCTCTCTGTGTGAGTGTGCGAATAATTTAGCTAAGATGTAATAAAAAGGATCAATCATATGCAGTGCATGTGATTTCATTTAAGTGATGAAAATGCATGTGCAGTGCACGTGGGGAAAAATATGTCTGCATTATCAGTGAAAGACTTGTCAAACAAGCACACAACTGGTCTTGTGAAATGCATTGTACCTTTGAGCTTCTTACATTGCAACTTTAATCTTCATTTCTTCATCCCAAGTATTCTTAAAGTTAATTCTGACCTAGAGTTTGTGAGTGTTACAATTACAACATAAATACAATGGTTTTGTCAAGAAAGAAGCTAACTTAATTAAAATCCTAAAAATAACAATAAAGATAAAAAAAGTTAGAGGAAGAAGGAGAGGGAACACTCACGTAGGTGCAGTGGTAGTGTGCCACTCATTTTCTTTGCATGTTTAAGAGGCCGGGCCCATTCCAAATCTCATTCTCTTCCAAATCTCATTATGATCTATTTTGTCCTCATCACCACCTCTCATTTTTGCTTCTCTACAATCATCATAAAGAAAAAGAAGCTCACAAATTCAAGCCTAAATCCTCTAGAAGTTCCTTGCACCATGGAAGTTCCTTGTATCTTATTCTTAGCCAAAATTTTTGTATATTTGTAATCTTTTACTAGCCAAAAACTAATTGATAATTTATTCTTGCAGTTTCCTTTGTTTAGGGACCATATATCTTCAAAGACCAATTTCTTAAATAAGACCTCTATTAAATCAAACAAGAAAATTAATATTTAAGAATTAGGTATTACAAAGAATCATAGACAATTGATGATGATGATGATTAGTTCAACAAATTTTTAAAACATCATTCCAATAATTTTTTAATATGCTCATAATAAATAAACTATAATTGTAAATATCCATATGAATTCACAAAATTCTTATGAATATATTTTGTGTGTAGTGTCATTCGAATGATGTGTCATATCATTCATACTAATCATAGGAGATTTTATGTATATGTACACAACTTAACAATTTCATATTATTTAAGAAAATTAGTAATGGAAAGAGTTGAAATTAAAAAACTTTTAGACACTATTGAAATTATTTGGTGAGATATTGGTGAAAATTAAAAATTTATACTTCGACCCCGCAATAATAGAATCTTTTCTCATCCCTGCAAGAAGATTCACATATATGTAGGAATTACATCTTCAAAAAGAAAGCAACAAATTTGACAAATCACATTATTGAAATAAGGACCATCTCGTTAGAGGGATACAGGTAACCAATCGAAATTAGTTGCATCAAGAATATATTAAGTTTCAAGATCATGAGTAATTCCATGTGAAATAAACAAGTACAATTAAAGTTTCTAGTATTCCAGTCTGCACTAAAGAAAATGCTAATTTTCTCAAGATAATATACAATTAACATCCGTACAAGTTAAAAAAGAAGCTTCATACTCAAACCATGGCTGGCCTTTTCGGTCCCGATAACTGTCTCTGTTTTGTTTGGCCAAGCATCCTCCTGTTGAATAAAAACAAAAGGAATCCTAGAATAACAATCAAAAGCAAGTACACTTCCAAAGGGGTCTCCCACATGATGCTCATACTGCCCCAGCTGCTGTATTCACAGCCAATTCGAAGTGGAGTTCCTCCAAGGCCGACCTCAGGATCAAGTACAAAATCTAAATTTGTGCCTTCTTCCAACCAGATACATGTGGTCTTTGATATGTACCGAGGCACAGTGGCTGTGACTGCACACAATTAGAAACTCATACATCAAAATCATTTTAGGATGCACAACCACACTAGAAAACACAAGCGCATATATGCATTTATAAGGTATTTGTTTTCCCAACTCTTTTATTTGTACCTCCTTCGTCAAATTTATCCTCAAGATACATGATATTATATTCTCCATGTGGTGGTTGGATGAAAATAGTCATACAATTCTTTGACCTTTGGTTATTAGGACTACAAAGTTCTTTCATGTTCCCCTTTCTTTATAAGAAAATAAATTCATTTGTCAAAAGAAACTATATCTGCAAAGTGCAAACACACCATAAAAAGAAAAAAAAGAAAAAGAAAAAAGAGGACCTCTAAATCTCTATCCATGCCATCCTCTCATTACATGCCTCACGTATTTAGGCCAAAAAATCCACTAGATTTCTAGGTCATGTTCTTTGCATGAAGAAAATATTTCGTGCTGAAAGGCATTGAAAACACTGAAAATAATGATTACGATATAGCATATGTGAAAAATGTGCAAATACCTTCATATCTTCTTCTAGGGGCAAGCAAGCGATGGTAATCCGCATATGCTTTGTTGGCTTTAACCTGCCAGTCCAAAACGTTAGTTTTCAAGTAATGTCAACAAGTTCAGCACTGTCCAAATGGGTGTAACATATTATGTAGGAACTGTAACCAAATGTAAACCATAAGGTGTAACAAGTCAATATGCATCAATATGGCTGGAAACAACATAGGGAAAGAGAGAAGAGTACAAGGGTGAGAGGAAGAGAGAGGGAGAGAATCTGAGAAGGAATAGGAATTGCCACTATATATAGCCGGTGTCATTTTTTACTTTTTTTTGGGAAGGTAAATCATATAGCCGAATATGATTTGCTCCAAGTATGGAACACTGGATTTCATCCAGGAAAACAGAATTCTTTTCAGAAGTTTCTGACTTCTCTTAAAACTCCCATCGTTCTTCTTTTTTATGCAACCCAAGAGCAGGATGGTACAAAGAACAGAATCATAATAAATTGTTTCAAGATTTTATAGAAATTATTATGCAAACATTATTAAACTGCTCATTCTGTTTAATTCTTGATCTTTCTTTTTTGTTTTTAGTAGACTTTGATTCTTCATCTTTCGCTTATTTGTTAATAATTTTCATTTTTATAATATTGTTTTAATTTTTGTTATTCCTGAAGAAAAAATAAAAATAAAAACAAAAAGTTGCTTAGTTTATCCTCATTCTCAAAGCCCTCCTCCTTTTATTTTCCGGTTATTTGTTAAAAGTCAGATCATTAGAATTCTGGTAGATCACGACTTGGGAATTCATGCTCTATTAAAATTAAATTAAAGTCGTCTCTATATAATCATTTTAATATTTTCGAATGAGATTAGGGTTCAACATTAGTTTCAACTTTCAACTATAGGCTTTGTTTCGGACATGTATTGGATTGGACCAAATTACATCCCTGTGTTTGGTGCAATATGTGATTGAACTATTGTTCAACTGCATTGGAATAGTCCAGCCATTGAGATAAGTTAACACATGCTTCTACATGAGATTTATCTCATGTTATCCTGGACTATTGTCCAATTTCATTGTAATAGTCCAACCATTTTTTAGGCAACCCAACATAGGTTTTGAACTTTCGCCATTTAATATTAATACTTCAGTCCAATCTCATGTTTCAAACTGAAGCCATCTTGCACAACCACAATAGAATAAAAGGACAGATACATAATTTTAAAGAATAAATTAATGTTGATGACATACTGTGTAATTTATTCCTTTTATTGCAACAGAGCCTGGTAACGACCTCCCACCATCTGATGAAAATATCCTTCCATGCACTCCTGTCTAAAGATACATGTTAAGTTTAGATAAACAATATCACAACCCTTTAAAATTTAACTTCTGAAAAATCTGAAATGTCTTAGTGAGAACTTGACTGTTATTCTCAAATGTTCAGCACAAGTTAAATTATCTGGACTATACTTTAGAGAAAATTAAATACACCTATGATTTCTCTCATGATTAAAACGATGTGTGAGGCACCATGATATTAATCAGTGGATGGTTAGTTCATGTTTTTATGACTATGCAAAAAATATGTTGATGGCCAACCACAAGTACCTTCACTAGGCTTGCAACGAGATTAAGCATGCTCATTTTGTTGTATTCCCAAAGAGTAGGAAGCTGCACATTTACATGAATTAAAGGCAACATGTCAAACAGCTAATGGTAGTAAGTTAAAATGAAAGGGAATTTCCAAAGTGAAAGGTAAAAGTCACTTGATCCAATCAATCATTCAAAACCTGCCTCCAACTTAGGACACCACCAGCCACAAGATCCCCCAAGACTTCCTAACCAAATGGATAAACTAAAAAAGAATCTCATACAGCAAATCAACTAGAATTTGTAAGAAAAGCATAAGGAATAAGGATACCATAAAACCTGTTCTCGGAAAAGCTTAAAGGTAAGTTTACTTACATGGAATAGGAGTCATTCCCATTCCACTATAATCCTATGTTTACTTATATTGGGGAATCAAAAAAGTCGTGAAGTGATTCCCATTCAGCTGTTTACTTACATTTGGGAATGAAAAAGTTGATGGGGCCCACACGGAGCCCAAGCTACAAATGGGGAATCATTCCTCAAAATCAAGATTAACCTAACTCCCCCTCATGTGTAGGTCAAAAACACACCAACCATGAAACAGAAACATAACATTACATTAGAATACTATCAAGACTTGAATCAAAAACTAGAAAGACAATTATACTCTATAACCATGTTAGGATACCAATTAACCCAGAATCTTAAAACAATAGAAAAAGGATGAATTTGAAGCTTAACATGCACAGAGATACACTACAGTTTTTGTTACTCAGAAAAAAAAAGCCTGTCAAGTACATTAATTTTCCTAGGTTATACAGAAAGGAGACTGAAAAGTGTTGAGTGAAGCCTCTCTCTAGAATATCTCATAAAATGTTTACTCCGAAGGCAGGTATGCCCCGCCTATACCCTTTACTGCAATGAAAATTTAGAACTGTCAATAGGAGCCTCTCCACTTTTGAAGGGATTGATGTGAGGCTATTGACTCTCTGACAATGTACAGACACTGACAAGAATGTTGGATCTACTGCATTGATCAGAGGTAAGACACTTGCACAAAAGGTCTTCAGCATAATTAGAGATTGACAAGAGGAGATCAGTTTTTATACAATTTGACCTCTCCCACAGGGGAAGGTATAGCATAATGGAGGATAAAATCTTCCTTGGTCAAGAATATGTTGGTTTTCCTTCAAAAGCACATATTTCATTTTCCACTCAACAGGGAGTACATACTTTCATAATGAGTAAATAGTACCACTCTTGTTGGAAAGCAGTTATTTCCATTTGTTATTTTAGAAACAAAACATTCACAGTTCCTAGTAGGTAAAAGTAACAAAGAAGGGCCTGATAAATTCATCAGAGTTGGAAGTGTCTTTACCTTACAAACCCCATGATTTATTCAGAGGACAGCATAAACATTAGAAAGGGATAAAATTGATGAACACCACCACCACCTTCAGTATCACAGGAATCTAGACGAAAAATAGCAAAACCAAGGTACAGATTGCACACAATTTGAAGTGATCTGAGCTAAGTTGAATGTAATGGAAGCACTAAATAGAACAAAGCTCCTTATAAGACTACGGATCGTTGAGAAATTCTCATTAGAAGGACCTTGAAACTCAAGGAAATAGAAAAGATAGATGGAAAACTCTCCGAAAAGTTCATTTCAAAATAGAATCATCGGGACCCTACAAAAAGGCCTTTATATAGGCCTAAAATAGATACATTCAGATGCATGTTCAAGATGCATAAAAGTTAGGAACAGTCATAAATGACAGACGCATGAACTAGATGCATTGAACCTGATGTACTACATCAAAGTTCGAAGTAAGGAAAGAGCCTTTCTGGCTAATAAAAGAAGATTGTATTATATTATAAAGGTTACAAAAAATCGTACAAACCAACAGTCATGTCTACCTCATTAGCAGTAGGCCATTTGTTGTCACTAATCTCCATTGTCAATTCGAAACAGCCAGCATTTATGTAGTTCCAGTCTTGCATACCTCCATATATAGGGTACCTGCAACAGGTGTCCTAAGAAACAGTTGATGAATATCAAACAAAAAGAAAAATATCTATTATAAGTTGGTAGCTCAAATGACTACATACAAAACTCAAGAAAGTACAAAAAGATTAGCATTTAAAATGCAATTCCTTATGTTCTAAATTTCAAAAACATTACTTCAAGCTGCCATACCAGAAAGCTCCATTTGTAACCCCTCCTCCAAATTCCTTGCTCAATGACATGTTATGGTGAGAGCGACTATACACACTTGCCAAGAACCGGAATGTTTCGTCATCGGGGCATGCAAAGTAATTTCTCCTGTAATTAAATGCAGATCAAACGACAAAACCAAAGCAAAAGAAAAACTATAATTTTAATCAGCATACAAATTCTGGGATGATGCTATTTTAACTGTAATGTTGTTAAGCATCATTTGAAAATCATAAAACACATGAGATGCAATCAGCAATCTTCTTAACTCTATAGTGACATTCTAAGATCGAATGTTCACATCACCATGATATGTTTCACAGTATAAAAGAAAAATTTAGCAAACCAATGGCAGTCAATTTTGAGAACATGAGTGCATGAAATACCTTTGGCATCTCATAAATATTGAAGTACAATCCAAACCTACACTCTAATGAATGAAAGCTGAGGCCAAAATAAAGCCAGACCAAAACATCCCGTTACAAGGGAAACCCGCTTCACAAGTTTAGCACTAATGAGTGTTAGGCAGATGTTCAGCGAACAAATACTTTTTATTCTTTTACTTTTTCAGTCAAAGATGTTCATAAAGAGTTAAATGTTTGCACGTTATTTTCCATTGAGAAAAAAGGAATTCAAGCTTACAACAACAGAAGAACAACAAAACTTGCAAATATAGAAAAGGAAATCAAGAAAGTAAGACAGCACTATCAAGTTATCAATCAGCATGCTATAAATGAGAAATGTCATGGATGTAAAATTATTACCTTTTATCCTGAGTTCCATCCCATGGATAATTTGCAACAAGTGCACCCTGTGAATAACTAAAGAATTAATAAGGACTAATTCATCCACCCTTTATTAAAGAAAACATAAGCTAAGATAGAGAACACATGTTTGAATTAATCCCTTCGACCATTATGTATTTGTTAGATGAATCAATTTGGAATTTCTGTTTTTTTGGGTCAAGATCAATTTGGAATCTTGGATGAGTCAACCCAGTAATGAAAGAAATAAAATGGATGAGGCTGAAGGTGAAGAACTAAGGAACAACTTTACATAATGTAATCTTACAGATTTTTTTTTTCTTTTTTACCTGATAAGAATCTTACAAATATATTAGGATTCCTAAAGTCCTTATATAACAAAATTAAAAAACAAACAGACTTCCCGGGTAGCATGCGCTAAACCAGTGACTTTTCACATGTTCAGTTGACTATATATCTTGTATCGTCTATGTGAATGTCTTTCCTTATCTTTAGAATAGAAAAGAAGAGAAGGCATTCTTAGATATCCTTAACTCACCATAAGTTCGAAAGAAATAATAATGAGTTAATAAATTCATCATGCAGATCCATCGTAGAAAAGAGTTCTAACAGATTCTTTCTGCACGCTATTGATATTAAGCAAGAAGTTGACATTGACTTCTGAAACATCCTTGTCAAGGTATGGATATCAAGTAATAAGGGTACGCTTATGCAATAAACTAAGAGTGTGTATATCATAGCATGAAAAATACAAGAAGATGCATTACCCCATGCAAGCTGGCAGATGCAGTAAAATGCATCTCTCTCGACCACTTCATTATTGCTCTTGTTTCAGGTTGTCGCGCATACACATCATCATTTAGAGGAAAAAACTGTTATTTCATGTCAAGTCTCTTATTGTTATAAATTGATCAATGAACTTAGTAATGAGAGGTAAAGTAAAACCAGAATTTTAAATAAATAAGAAATTAAAGATGCATCAAACATCCCACTATATAGATTTTGAATTTTAAGATCTCCATTGAATTGCAATAACCAGGTTTGAATTCTTTTCAACTAAATCAAGTGAATTTTATTTATAGTACGTACAACCCAGTTTCCAAGCATTAATTTCACACACTTATTCATATGGTGTATACTTACATAGGATTGATAATCTCTTTGACATTTATGATTTCAATCTTCAGTCTACATATATTTTAATTATCCATTAATTCTTTTGTTTTTTACCACAACCCACTGGCTCTTCCTAAATTCAAGAAGACATGTGATCATTTTTAACATGATTGTTCTATTTATAAGTATCTGAAATTACATTTTTTACTAGTGTTATCTATGAATACATAAATGAAACAGCAGGAACAAGAGCATCACAGAACTGTGCAATAGATCACGGAATTTAATTTTTAAATCGTAATAAATGCACATACTTTATTTAAAGAAGTTCAGAATTCAGACAAGGGTAAAAACAACACATTGAATATCTAGATGAACCTTACATTAATAACATACAAACTTCAATACAAGTCACCTGATCAATTCTGTTTTGTTAATTGCAAAAACTAATCCTAGTCTCAATTATCATATGCAGCTAATTTTAATAAATGACCATTTTAAAGGACCAGATTGAATATATTAAAGCGTGTTAAAGGTGGAACATCCAACCCAAAACCAATGGGCATTGGATGGAGAGGCCCAAGATTTTAGATATTGTGATGCAAGGTCTAGAATGACCGATGTATAACTAATTTGTGATGGCCGAACATTATGGATTACTATTATTTGTCACAATATAGGTAATAATTTTCTTATTTTATGAAATTTATGACTAGATTCCTGGCTTCAGCAACTTGCATTTTTAGATCGGGAGCCTACTGATGATGATGGCTCAATTTATGTCATGTCACCCAAATAGTTACCTGGTCTGGAAAATCTCGATTTAGATCAATATTATTTGCATTGCCACGCTTCCTTAATGAAAACCCATCAGGATTCATAGACGGTAGTATATGAAGATGCACATTGTCCACAATCAATGTTGCCTATAGTGATCAATGGACATTTGAAATTAGGATATTATTGTAAATTAATACTACAACCATATAGAACTAATTTTTCATGCACTCACAAAAATAGAGAAATATCTATTAAAATAAGTTTCTGTCATAGGAGAATTGAGTTAACATTAATCTTATTGGCCTTATCAAATGAAAGTGGAAAAATCAAAAGGACGAATAACAAGGACTAGGAAATAGGGGAAAGGAATCAAAGCACAATTTTATTTCAGGCAACATAAAACCTAAACAGTTAATACAGATGAACAAAAGAAAGGATGGAATGATGGATGCATATTTCGACACATGAGAAGGATTTCTTTCTTTTATCCTATCAAGATGTATTCAAGGAATTTAAAATTTCTTGAATGCTTTTTAGTGAGAACTTTGAGGAGTGTGTTTAATTATTTTTTTAAAAAAGAAAATGGAAGGAGTTTAGAATTTCATTCACCCAACAAACTAAATGAGGGGTCTAAGGGTTAAACAAATAAAACTCTATTTTTGTGTGTTCTAAAACACGTATCTGGGGATCAAACTGAAGGGACCATTCATCTTTTAATTTCCTAGAGTACACTGAAAATCCATCATCGCTATTGAAGTGTAATAATTAAATAAAATAAATATCATGAGAACAAAGGACTACAAATATCACAAAACAAGACCAAGATCTACCAAGTAGACTGAGATTTAAGGGCAGCATGGGAAAACATATTAAGGGAAAATAGAAAAACCAAAAAACTTTAAGAATCAAGCCAACTTCTCACAGGAAAAAAAAAAAATTTCTATAAATTACAAAGCAGGGGAATTTTACTAAGGATGAAAAGAAAAGAAAAGAAAAGAATAAATAAATAATTAGACATACACCTACAATAAAAGGAAAGAAAAATACCAATGGATCTTTCAAATAGTTGTCACATATCCAATTTGCAAGTAGTATAAGAAGCTCACGGCCTACTGGTTCATCTCCATGCACATTGCCAATGTACTGCAACACCCAGCATAGTCGTCAACGAATATTCCCTTGATGAGTCACAAGTAATCTACATTCTAGGAAATGAAAGAGGCCTAAAAGAAAGATTTTCACGTAGATACATCAAGTACAAAGATACTACAAGGTTGCTGTATTTATGCAAACACTCAAAAGTAAATTTTATACAAAAGGTGAAATCCATGTTTTCATATTTGCCAAGAATATGCCATTATTCACCAACTTTATGAACAACCAGCAAAGCGCACATCACAAATTATTTGGGGAAAATAAACACTGACTGACATGGGAATGCATTTCGGGAAGATCATCTAAAACAATGGACACCATCTCAGAAATAATGAACCATAAGGAAGGAAAAGAGGGGAAAGGAATATCTGCAATAGAACAGTAGTGGAATAGAAAGCTCTGGATTTGTGACGTGTATCTATATTAGCACATTATATCATCTCAGATTTAAAGTTTCTCACGGCTCTAAGTGGCTCATCAACATTTCCATTATATTTTTACCCACAAGAAAAAAAAATGACCGAGTATTACTCCCCTCCAATCACATATATAATGCATTAAGTCTCTTCTAGGGGGCAACTAACACAGTTGAACTTATGAATTAGTTTTTATATAGGAAACAAAATTTCATTGAAAAGAAAAAGTTTACAAAACAGGGAACAAGGTGTTCCCTAAACAACACCTAACTAATGTACATCAAAACAGAAAAGCTATAGAAAAGAATTTTGAAAAAATGACAGCAAACTAATTTACAGCAGCCTCCCAATCAGAATCAAAGCATTTTCCTATTTTGTTGAATTGTAATTTTGTCTGGGCTATTGAAGCAAATCCAATTTCTGCTTTATTCCTTTTAGAGGGGAAAGGTGGGAAGACCAGTGCAGTTTTCTTTGAAAAATCCTACAATGTTCAAAAGATTGATTGTATATAGGAAGCATTGAATTTGGGTTAGTAAGTAATAAATTTTCACCAAGTAACAGCTTGGATATAGTCTGAAAAATTAATATTAAAAAAAAAATTTCATGTGTCGGTTACCTTAAATGCAGGTTCAGGCTCTTCCTTCCCGGGCTTATCAGAAATTTCTATTACCCACTACAAGCAAAAATAAAACAAACAACACCCATTTCATAAGATTCAATTCAAGAGGTTATTCTGCAAATAAAATTAACACAATCAAAAACAAAAAGGGAACTTCAGTGAAATGATTACCAGAGGAACCCCATTCACACTCTTCCCAATACTGATAATCCATTAAGAAAATCCCTCAACGAGAGAATAAAAAGAGCAAGTCAGCTTAATCATAAGAGATTCCTGAGCACAAACACTAGACTTGAAATAGTGCATTTATCCAACTAAGCTACTACTCGTAAATATCATTGTTAATTTTATAAACCAATACTCAGTTAAAATTTAATCCAGTACATGTTTAAGAAAAGAGCACAAGTTCAGGTTATCACCTGTATACCCTAGAAATGTTACTGCATCTTTGGTGGAATGCCTTAATGGCCCATTCCAGGTCAGTATTAGTCATGTACCCTTGAGCTACATTAACACTGTGGCACAAATTCTTTCAAATTTTCAGAAAACACATAGGTATATCAAATTAAAACACATAATTCATCTGAAGCTATTAAATTTCAACTGTACTAAGAAATACCTTGTCTTAGTCTCCTCAAACAAGTGCCTGCTGGAACTGGTTCGAGTACCATATTCGAAGCCTATCGACACCAAGCCATAACTTACAATTAGCTAAATTCAGTGCACCGGTCAAAATATAAATACGTATATTGAAATTCCAATTTCCAAATGCGTATAGCTTTGACTTTTTCGTAGCTCCAAAGATAAAACTCCACCAAAACAATGGCACGATATTCTGATCATAATTTGTTCCATAACTACCGTTTAAAGAAGCTGAGATATACATATATATATATATAACACACAGGAGGAGATGAGAGAGACCTGGAGGTTTAGAGTTCTGAAGGCCGCCTCTAGCAATGGCATGGCGAAGAAAAAAGGAAAAGCTGAGAGAGAGGAATAGTAAAATGGAAGAAAAAAGCTTCATTCTGTAACATTTGATGTTGATGTTGATGACGACGACGAAGCTTCAGCATCACTGCATCAGATACACGAGCTCAGGATGGCATTGTTGTAAGAAGACGAAGATCTGAAATTGTGGACTGCACGTGAGATTTTGATTTGATTGGATTGGATTGCAAAACAAAGTGGCGATGGGCTGTCAAGTCGATGACAAGGAGGTCCGGCCCATTTCTGGCATTCATTTGTGAGCTTCTAAATGTAACCCCAATTTTCTTTCTTTACACCTAAATTTGTTTTCCCAAAACATCTTATTTCGAACAAAACTTCTCTCATATGCAACTCGAGTTCAGCTTTTAGCTTAGCCCGTAAAAAATAAAAAAAAAGACAAGCCAAAGTTCTTCCGTTTATGAAACAAGTTAAGCTCAAACTTTGATATATTTAGCTCGAAAAGTTCGCGAGCAACTCGTATTTAATTACGAAAGAGCTCAAGAATCAAGTTATGCTCTTTTGTACGAATTATAAAACTTAGATATTTTATAGAAGTGATTTTCACACCCTCAATTTCTCCATTTGCACTCATTCTTAATTTTTTATTTTTTATTTATATTTCAAATCTACCCTTCATGCTCTCTAAATTCATTAGATTTTTTAGATTTGTTCACTTTTTGTTTTGCTCTATATTTGCATCTCTTCCTCTAATTTTCAAATCTCTATAACTCAAATAAATCAATTTTTTTCTATAAGAAATTTATATTTTAAATATTCAATAAATGTCATTAATAATCTCTCACAAAGACTTCTATTATATTTGATTCTTCATTCCTAACTGGGTAATATTTCAAGGAATATGGACAAATTTATAATTATTATATATTTTTCAAGTGTTCCAAGTTGTTGTCTACAAATGTTTAGATGGATGAATCACCAACAAAATTTATTTGGTCTGTTTGGTACAATAATATTTCATTTGGTCTGTTTTTTCTTGATAATCCCTTATTTCCTCACGATGTATGAAATACTTTCTTTCTTGCTAGTAGAGGCTTTATTCTTAACTCCCATAGTTAGAAACAATTGAATTAATATACTATAATGCTTTTAAGAATAATATAATTAACAAAAATTAATATCTTTGGAGTAGTAGCTTATAAAATGTTTTAGATAAAATTATATAAATTGGCTCGATACAGCTCCAGCTCGACTCGAGTTTGAATTTTTCAAGATCGTTCGAGCTCAGCTCGTATAACAAACAAGCCAAGTTTGACCATGATGGTATTCAGCTTGGCTCGGTTCATTTACACCCCTATATCTCTCACAATCATATCCTCTACATTCTTGCTCTAGTTCTGTAAAAAGATAAAAATAAGTTTGAAATATTAAACTGATAGCATATTATAAGGCTAAAAATGTAAACATTGGTCATTAGAAGAGTTTTTTACAACGGCTTCAAGGTCCTTAACTTTGCATTTCCTTGAACTACTGCATCTACTTTGGAAGCTGTAGCACCGCAACCAAGTGCACGAACTCTTCCACGAGTTTCAGGTCCTAAAACTCTCGCAAGGGCATTATTTTGTTGGTAGATTCTCCTTTGATTCATTACACACTTCTTTAATTTTTCCTATAAATATGTAACATAATATTAGTAAATAAACATTACTTTTTTTGGACCAAATTAAACAACATTACTTATACACAAATTAATTAAAACAAGCCTGTAAAAAGAAATTATGTGGGGTTTACCAATATGCTTCATTGACAGGTTCTCCCTTCTTTTTTTGGTACGCTTTTGTGCATAAGTTTCATCAGGATTTGGATGGTTCGCTTTCTACATGAGAATCCATTAGTTAACCAAGACAGTACATATAGATATAATAAAAACAGGTAATTGAAAAAGAAAGTAACAAATTTTAGCATCTAATTAATGATGAAACAGATCTAAACAAGATGCTAAAGTCCTCTCTTTCTATTATTAAACAAGATGCTAAAGTCTCTCTTTCTCTTTCTCTCACAAACAATTAATGCAGTCATCATTTCATGAAAATTGTTCACTAGCTAGCAAAGTATTAGTGTTACTTTCATAAAGTTGCCTAGCCTAACAATACATATATAGGCAGCAGCAGTAGAGTCTAGCCAAGACCAGAAGCTCAAGTTTCAAATATTACACTTCTTGTACTCTCTTCCTTTTGCCAATTCGCTTGCATAATCATGCCACAAACAACTAAATTAGTTGGTCCAATACCAACAGTAGTCAAAGAGGTTTTAATTTCATTCACTATCACCACGAAGCCAATATATAAATATAAACAGCAGTACAAAGATGCAAGGTATCAAACTAACTCAATTGAGTATTTTAGTGGTTTCATCATTTTCCAAAAAACTGAATCAAACTTGTAATCTTATCATTTCATTCTCCAACCGAGCATAGCCTTTTCATTGTATGCGTGAAATTTTGCTTCTTTCTCATTGCTCTAAAATTTTCACTTTCGACCTATAAAACAAATAATTATAAGGATGAAGGATATCTAATAAATAATTAGAGATCATGTCTAAAGTATATTTAAGGTAAAAACAAAAGGGAAACTTACTTGAAAGTCAGCTCCAAGTCTCTTTTTGACAAAAGTGCCCCATTCTTTGTTTGATTTCACATTTGGGGGCTTAATAAGTCCAAATGCACATCCCCTATTTGGCATCTGATTGGCTTTGATAAGTTGACGTGTTACTTTTTATTTATATTGTCTCCAATATATCCTCATCATTTTAAAAATAATGCCTTTATTCACATCATTCACAATGAAGGATTGATGTATTATATAATAGCATCCAATTAAATTTCTAATTGAATAGCAGACCATAGAAATTTAAAATTTAATTGTAGATGCAAACCTGAATTAAAGACCAGAGATCAGGCTTCAAATGCGTCCACTCTTCCTCCTTTGCACTACCCTCCTCTACTAACACATAGCCAGAGCTTGGCCTTCCAACAACTGGCTATTTGGTGAATGACCTATCCATAAAATAACCCCTTTGCTTCAAGCACAGATTTCTCCCCACTAGAAAGGTTTCGAATAAAAAAACCAGACATCTGGCCTTTCATATTGCTAAAATGTCCACAGCCTCTGTGTTGAAGTGCAAGGTGATATGTGGGTTGTTGTACACTCTAACATTCGTGATAATCAACCTGTTAAACAAACATTCAGGGGGTTGAAACTCACACATACAAGGTGCTCATCAGTACAAATTTCATCCCCATCAAGGCAGCCAATCAGAATCTAGAAAACAGAAAATAACTATCCTGAGACTAAATTTTGTCTACAGCTAAGCAATTGAGAAACATCCTAAAGAACAATATGTATATATATATTGACTTGAAAAAAAAAATGGAACAAGCAACTCAAATGACACATGGAAATTTATGTTGAAGACCCAAAAAATAAAATATAAGAAAATAACATGAAAAAATACAGGTATGGCAAAATGAAACTTGAGATATTAAATATAAACTTGCCTCATGACCTTCGCCAATAGTTCTACACTTTGAGTAGGTACTGCAGCTACAATCAGCCTCTGGAATATCCATGTGTACACAAAAAATCAAGAGCAACAAGAAATGCCACTTTCATCATATATAAGAACCATATCCAGGTAAAATTACATTGAAGATGAGTATTATGTTCCATCAATCCCCTCCATCAACATCGTATATGTCTGAGGATGAAGTTGACAACCCATCTTCTCCATGATGCTCAGCAGCTCCGAGCATCTCTTGACATGACCCCTCTTGACTAAACCATCCAGGAGAAGTTTCCAAGCTATTTCATCATAGTTATATTCGCAACGAAGCATACTGCAGAAAATGGCATTTGCCTGTTCGAGATTCTGTTCATCCAAGAGTCCACATATAAGCAACTTGCATGACTCCAAAGCTGGTAAATAACCATGCTCAATCATAGTGTCCACCAGCAACGCTGCCTCTCCATACACTTGCAACTCACAGCAACAATTAAGAATAGAATTACAAATATCCTCACTGGGCGGAATGCCCATATCTCTCATATGACTATATAACCGTTGGGCTACATCCAAGTTCCTTGCTTTGCAAAGTCCCATTATAAGCTGGCCAAAAGTGTTGATATTAGGTGTACAACCATGTCCAAGCATCTTCTCAAAGAGCTCTAAGGCAATTTCAAAATCCATTGTCTTCCACAAACCAATAAAATCAACAAAGGAATCATTTGCAACCATATCAAGTCCCAGTATATCATAGTTTGTCTTAACCAACCTTCCATTTGAGAGATGCTTGATTAAAAAGTAATAGGTATGATGAGAAGGCTCGCAACCAGCATCAAACATGCGCTTAAGAACATCAAATGCACAATCTATTAATCCCTTACACCCATATGCATCCATTAAAAATGTGTAAGTCACTGAATCTGGGGCAATTCCTTCTTCATTCATCTTAATCATCACCTCCTCTGCTTCTTGTATATTCCCTATGCTGCAATATGCCTGAATAAAAACACTGTAAGTAACTACACTAGGTTGGTTACCAGCCGAAACCATCTCATTGAGAAGCCTATGAGCATGGTCAAAGTCACCTTCTTTCAGCACTCGGTTAATCAGAGCTGTATAATCCCAGGTGCTAGGCTTCACACCAGCACTTATCATCTTTTCCATCACTAATGATGCTTCCCTTACTTTCCTCTCTTTGCACAGCCCACCTATCAAGGCAGTGTAAGTATATGAACTTGGCAAACAATAATCAATAAGCATTCGGTCAAATAAAGAATGTGCATCGTTGATTTTCCCAGCCCTGCAGTAACCATCAATTAAAGCATCAAATGTCACTACATTTGACTTGATGCCTTTTTCCTTGAGAGAATCAAACAGGGCTTGAGCTTCCTCTAATTTCCCCCTCTTACAAAGGGCATTGATGAAAACAGTGTAAGTCTGCTCGTTAGGAACTAAACCACTATGATTCATCAAAGTAAGCAACCTATAAGCACTATCTAAATGACCTGCTTTACACTGCCCATCGATTAACGAGGTATATGTAACCACGTTCGGCGAGAGGTTCCGTTCAAGCATCTTATTGAGAAGTGCCATTGCCTGGTGCACATTATTTCTTTTACAAAATCCATAAATCAATACACTGAATGTGTGAGCATTTGGACTACAATTATTACCTTCCATCAAAGACAAAATCCCAAATGCAGCCTCAACTTTTCCCTCCTTGCAATACCAATCAATCAACGCAGTATATGTGAAAACATCGGGAGAACAATTATCCTCCCCCATGTGAGAGAATAGCTTCAAAGCCTCATCAATCCGACCAGTCTCACAAAGCCCATGTATTAAATTATTATATGAAATCACATTTGGCCAACAACCCTTATCCTTCATTACCTTAAAAATCCTAAAAGCACTATCCACATCCTTATTCCTACAATGCCCCATTATCAAATGAGTGTAGGTAAATGTATCGAGGCTCAAACCTGCCTGCACTATCTTACTGACATACAAGTGTGCCTCAACCACATTGCCAAGTCTACAATACGCATACACCATGGCATTAAACGTATATATATTTGGCACAATCTTATCATCCAACATTTCCAAATACAGAGTTTTCACATCATCAATCGGTAAAAACTTAGACAGTGAGAATAAAAGCAGATTGTAGCACCTGAGAGTGAGCTTAAACTCGAATTGATGACCCAGAGCACCACGGTTCATCTGGCGCAAAAGGTCAAGCACAAAACGGGTGTCGCCAGCGGAATTGCAAGCCTTAATCATCGAAATTCGGATATTTTCTGCAGGGCCTAAGAGACCATTGGAAAGCAGAATGTGGAGCAGGGAGGAGTGGCAGTGGACGTTGTGCTTGTAGCGGGGTTTTTGAGCGATCCAATAGAAGAAGTCAAGGGCAGTACGAGGGTCAGGATTGAGGGCGAAGAGAGAAGAGACATGGGATGGGGATATGGAGGGGATTAGCTTTTTGAGTGAAGGGTTGGTCTGCCATTTCGGAAAAGAGACGATGTTGAAGAGCTGGGAAGAGACATCCAGTGGTTCAGGGTCTACGACGGAAGAGAAGGGCTGAAGAAGGAGGAGGAGGACGGGTTCACGTTGGCTGATATTGGCCGTCCGATTTCTGATGATGATCATCCCAAGATGATCCGACGGCTGAGATGACGACGGAAGAAATACTGCTAAAAGACTGAGAAGAAGGGGGAAATGAGTAGGGTTCGGTAAACCCGCAATGAAAACCAATAAATAAACCTGTATTCAGTTACACTTCAAGAAGCCTCCAACCCAACACGTGAGAATGGAAGAGAACCCAAAAACCATGGAAGATTTCTGCAGTTGTTGCATGCTCTTCTTCTTCTTCTTCAACTTCTGGGCATAGTAAATTACAAACAGGGGTTGATGGGCAAATCAGTCCACTCTGCTATGCTGGAAGCAAACCCAGCTTGCACTCTTTTGCTCATTGGGTCTCCTTTNCAGCTTGCACTCTTTTGCTCATTGGGTCTCCTTTGTTTTTCCAGCAAGTTAGCCTCTTCGACCCTGTGATCGCTGTAAGCCCAGCCCTTAACGCTACACCGTGTTTGTTGAATGCTGTATTGATTTAATTCCCTTTTTTCTCGATGAAACGATTAATTAATTAATTTTTAAAATTTTTTTAGAGCATGATTTGCCATATGTTTTAAGTGTTTCAATATTAGTGTATCTATATTAGTGTACATATGATATATTTAATGCACCTACATTAGTGTTTTATATGATTATATCATCAAACATAAATTTGCTCACTCTTTTGTGAATTCCATTGATACACTACCAACAGTTACCGACCAATAATGATTTCATATTCTGGTGTCTGCATTCTTATTACACAGCTATATAGTTAAATATAGTTCAAAGCTGCTGCAAGTACTAATATTTTTAATATTGACAGAATCAATAATACACTGATACACTAATACAGGTGCATTAAATATATGTACACTATTGTAGATACACTAATATTGAAATATGTAGGAACATTAGACCTATGATAAAGATACCAGCAGTTGGCCCCATTTCTAATAAAAATGGAGACATGCCACATGTCGTTTTGATTAGTGCAGTAACACCACTCAGATTGCCAACTGGTGTTACTGGAACATTGAAAAATTTCTCTAGTTTAATGATTTTATCAATTTCTAATTTGACAAGGTTTTATTTATTATTCAATTTTATTTAAGGATAAAGCTAGAAGCCCCTTTCTTTTTGTAGTAAATTAGGAGTTATGGTTAAATGTTAAATATTAACTAAAGCTTTAATAGATTGTAGATA